>JAPMOR010037819.1:804653-833436 GCA_026543865.1 Argiope aurantia | reverse complement strand
TATATATATATATATATATATATATATATATAGTCCAGTCTTATTTTATGCTTAATACTTTGTTCATTTGCTTTAGATATGGGAGCTCTCTCTTTTTGAGCAGATCTGGAAAAAGTTATGCTTTCTACTATGCCATGAAGAAAAATGGCATGTCCAAATTTTTATGTAAGTAAAATGCTTTAATTTCTTCAACGTGATGCAACTTTTTCTTGGTGATTTATACTTTGGCACGCATTTCTACTTTTGAAAATATTCTATATTTTTCATTGTTCTCTGTTGTATAATAGTAAAAGTTATTGGCTTGTAATTTTTCTGTTTTCTCAAGATTGCAAAACTTATAATTTTAAGCGTTTTATTTACATTTATTATATTATAGCTATTAAATATTTTTGATGTATTACTATACTAAATTTATTCATTTACTTACTGCATAAAAGTCTTTGATAAATGAAGGCTTACAACTCTCAGAGCTTAGCATTACCATATAAAAATATAATTTGATCTTCTTGCTCTTCTTGCTGCAATTGCTTCTCTTACAGAATAGTTTTCTGGGGTGAAAATGTATAGAAGTTTAGAAAATAACGCTGTTATCTTAGGCAATCAACCGTTTTCCGTGATTTTTGCCTCTATGAAATTTCAATTTAATTTTTTTCATCAGAACTTTAACTTAAAAGCTTCCTGAGCGAAGTATTTTTAAACTTAAATTTTGATAATCTTGTTACTATTATTTTTATTTTGGAAATCTTTTGCAATTATATTCATTAGACTATAATTTTACTTATATTATACAGTGTGCTTGAAGCTCTGTATTTGACAAAATAATAATAATAATAATAAATAATAAGAAAAAATTAAAAAAATAACCTTTAAGCTTCGGGAGCCCAAACTCAGAAAAGTTACTTTGAATATGGGCATTCATTTAGAAAAGCTAGAAGATGCTTTCCTCTTCTTTTAAAGGCGATTGTTGGAAATAGCCTTTCCGATTTCGACCACGCGTAGTGGTAATTGGTCATCTGTCCTCTCCGTCGTAACCAGGTTGCTTTTTTGCGATTTTACCAAATCTGAGGTTTTTTTTTTTTCTTTTCCCTGAAACATTAGTTTACTAATTCTGTAGGAGAAAGTATTGAATTAAATATTATGACATGAAATAAATTGTAAATAGGATAACTGCTTTATTGTTATTTAGCACTTTCAACAAAATATTGTCAATTTTTCAATCATATTTGTGATTAAATTTCTCAAGCATTACTGAAGCTGTACATTTAATTCTTATAAAGCTTGAACACATCATTGTGAATTTTATTTTGCTATTCTTCTAACTCATCAACTTTGATAAAATGTGACGATTTCTAAGATTTTAATTGTTTATATTTCCTTTTTAAAAATATTCCCATTTCTTTGTGCATAACGCAGATAACAATCATCTGCTTTTTTGTAGATTAAAGTATCTTTCAATGCTTTAGTTTTAATATATTGCGCTCGCAGAAATCGAATATAATTTTTATTCCTAGCATAATTCGAATGATTTTTAATATAATTACTAGTAACATTTTCCTATTCTATTGTCGATTCTTACAATTTATAGTGATTTTTTTTTTGTTGAAAATTTCAATTACTCATTGAAGTGTAGTGTTTTTGAAAACTGTGCTCAATTTCGCAGACAATAAAACTTAAAACAATATATTTGGCATTCTAAATGATCAGCATTCCTTATTAAATACAAGATTTACTAGCAGCTGATTTAGATTATCTTTCATAAATGCTTCAAATTAAAGCTAGAATTCCTGACTTTTTTATGCAGCTACTTTATTTTTTTATTCCAATACAAATATTTCTGGAATAATTTAAGTGTCTAGTAACTTCTCAATGGATTGAAATGAAGGTATAAAGATTTTAATGTTTCTCTTCTGATACAGAAAAACTACTAATTATTTTGATAGATTTTAAGAACCTCCTTCAATATTTTAAAATTAAATTATAACTTTTAATGAATGATTAATTATAAATTATTAAATCAATCGATTTCATAAATTAGGAAAAATAATGGTGAAACCGACAGCTTACTTAAAAATCAAAGCCAAAATGTATATTTAGCAGGAATATATCCAGTTCAAGTATTAAAATTTAAAGCTGAAAAAAATTGTAGGTCGTTTTAATACTGTGTTAGACTAATACATTAGTGACTGGGAAATATATATGCCCAACGGGGGGAGGTAAGCATGAAGACAAAACAAAGTGTTTTGACACTTTTCAATGTAAAATATAATGACAGAGTGAAAAAAAACAAACAAACCCGAGGTTCCATTTAGTTTTTCTGCATTAATTTTGACGAATGGGAGCGAAGAAGTAACAATTTGTCTAGGTTGCCGTTTACCTTCATAATACCATTTCGTCAGAAATGAAACTTCAAGTAATTCTTCTTGTTCAAATGATTAGTAAATTCTTTTTTCAAATATTTAGACAAATGGATGGGCCCAACTATAACCATATATTATTATAAAGTTACAAAATTATATTAAATTAAAATATCAATGAATTTATAAAGTGAAAAAAAATTTAGAAAGGGGAAAAGTCGGAAGTTTACAACGAGTATTTCCCACAAATGAAATTATGCAAACTCATTCCATACATCTTAGGAATGTTACTTATAAAAATGTCGCCAAAGCAGGGTTCACAAGACTTACTAGCACCAACAATGATTATAATAACTGCTGGACGAAATCTCTTGACCCTAAGGTGTGCAACACAAAAGGGAAGGGATTTTGCGAGGCAATTAGGGTTAAGCTGTAAAGTTCAAGTGGGGGAACGAAATTCAAACTCGTTGCTGGTACAGCAGTTGTACCAAGCCGTAAGGAAAGGTAAAAAAAAAATATATCTGGTATAGCAGTTGTACCGGCCGTAAGCTAGAGGTTAATGCACTAAATGAACAAAATATCAAGTTTAAAGATCCATAATATAAAAGTGAATAAAAATGTGTTAATTTAAAGAGAGTTTATTAAAGGCATGTTTTAAACTGGAGCCTTTTTAACGTTGGAAAATCAGCAGTGGATATGAATAATCAGGATGAAATAGTAGAACCAACAATGAAAATGATTTGAATTTCTCTTAAACAATGACAATTAAGTATAGTTTGCAATAATATATATATATATATATATATATATATATATATAACATCATTATTTTTATTTAATATTATTATTATTAGTGTAAATAATGTTTTTATAAAATAATCTATTTAAAAGTTATCATAAAAATGTCAAAATTTAGCTTAATTTTTAATTGATAATAATTTCAAAAAAAAAAAAAATGTTTGAAGCGACACTTATCTTTTAAACTATATCTGAATTAGATTTGTAGCTCTTTTCGTACTGGTTCTGTCTTGTAGACCACCAGTGTGCAGACATTCATCTTTATTATTAGTAAATATAATTCTGTTTGAAATAGCCATCAAAATGTTTGATATATTATTTTTTCATAATTATTTCTTTTCTGTATGTCATTATTCCTTTAATAAGCTGCTGGTCGTATTTGGATTTTTTTTAAAGTATTATAATTCTGCTAAGATATTAATAAGCTAAATCTTAAAGATGAAAGAAATTGATATATTCAGTTTCTAATATTTTACTATACTTAGCTACAAATGGAAGACGAAGGAGATTTTTTTACTAAATAGATTCAGATAAGATTTATGCATAAATTGAATCTTCTTCCATCTTAAGCATGAAATATTATTGGTAACAATAAATAATATAAAGTAACAAACACATATGAAAAATATAACAAAAATAAAAGAATTAATTAATCAAAGTAAGAAATTTATGTTTAGGGGAACAAATATATAATATGATTATAACAATCCACTGAAAATAGAAATCTGATTATCAGAGAAAGAAAAATGAAGAAAAAAATATATACATAATCATAAGAATCTACCCAAAATGGAAATCTAATTATAATAAAGTACCTAAGATATAAATATAAATTATTAAAATCAACTGAACAAAGATTTTTCCAATAAATTTTAATATTTTACCAATTTTTGCCAGTATGTGTGAAGAAAGGCCCAAAAGATTCAAAATGCCGAAGTTCTTTGTAGATTATTGTTATTAATGAAGTATGAGTTGATTCATTTAAATTGTATAATAGTGATTTAGTACATTTCAGTATCTTGTTTAACCTTTGATTGCTAAAATAATCTCAATACTTCACTTCTCAATGCTACTTAATTCTATATAATCCATATTTATTGTCACATTTGCAATAGCATTCTTCCTTTTTCTGAAACAAAGTTTCCTGTTAATTCACTACCTTTTAATATGATGAACAGTTTGCTAGCAACAAATTACAATAGAAAGTATTTGTAAAGGTATATATGTGAGCCTGAGGTAATAATTATAAGTTCCATGAAGCTTTCACATACATTCAGGTTGTTTAAGAGTTTAAATAAAAGAATTTCTAATATTGGACACATTTTCTCCCTATAGTAAAGATTAGATTTTGTTAATTTGCATGAAATAGGTATATAATTTAGATACCATAAATTGTAAAAATATCACTTTCTTTATAATTTGTCCCTGAATATAATTATTCTGTTTCAGATGCAAAGCAATGGAAATTTTTATTAATAAATGTCCAACAGATTGGAAATATAATCATCTTGCTGACTTTATTAAGTACTCATTGCATTTAATGGAAATTGCAACTATTGAGTACTCACTGGATTATGCTGTTTGTATTTTTGTTAAGTAAGTACGGAATTACTTTGTGGTGTCATATTTTATCTAATTTTTGGTTTCTCAATATGACTATTCTGATTATTATCATTCATATTCATGGCTTTTTGTTGTTGTATTGAAATTTCTTGTATAGTTTCTGAAGAAATAAGAGAAACTAACTGAAATTTCATATTTCTTTAATATTTTATATAATTCTAATTTTATTTTCAGGAATAGTCTGCCCATTACTTTTTCAATTATCAAAGAAAACCCTGAAAATCTGTTGAATCCAATTTTAGAAATATCTGTAACATACATATTTTCTATTAGTGAAACAGTGAGAAATCAGGTAGGGTTTTTAAGACTTATTTTTGTTGCTTATATTTATATTTTAAATTTTTTTAAACAAGTATTTATCTGATAAATTGTTTTATTGGAAAATAAATGCTACAATATAAATAAAATTAGAAATTAAAAAAGAATGCAGAATTTTCAGAACTTGTAAGTGATTCAATGTTTTTTTTTATAGGCTCAAAAGTTATTTAACTTTTTGAGGGAAATAGATTCGGAGTTAATGGGAACTGATCGCCCTGAATTCCAATTTGTTTTAGACAAATTAAAAAAAAATGAAGAAAACCTGAAATTGGTATCATTGAAATTTAAAGTTGCCATCCTGGATGGGTTTCTATTTTTTCTAGATGTTTATCCTGCATACTTAGGTATGTCTTTTACATATATATTACACTATCTAATGCACTAATATGGTTTAGAATGGAAATATTTACAAAACATATCATGTTACCAAAAATTTATTAACTTTTCTAAAACATTCACAATAATAGTTCTTATACTTAAGAATTTAAAAGCAATATTTGAACTATTTAATATAATTTGAAGCTGTTAACAACCACATGGTAAAAAGTATCCAGTGAAAAAAAAAATACATTTAATTCTATGTAATATACCAAGCATTGCTCAGGTTGAAATGTTTTTTTTAATACTAATGAAAAAATAATTGTAAAAGACTTCATCAAAATTTGTTTTATATTTCAGTATTTCTGAGCAAAATTTTAAATATTTGTAACATAAGTTATATTTAGAGAAAAGGTTAAAATTAGTTAACCTCGAATCAGTTATTGAAAGCTATGCAATGTAAATATCATATATGGAAAGTAATATACAATATTAGCACTCATTAGCATTCTAATGCATGTAATCAATTTTAAAAATTGTGTTTTTAGCACAAATGCAGTGGTGGCTCGTTTATTAGGGTTGTAGAACTATAGCACCAAACTATTTTAAAACGTTGTTTTCCCACATTAAAAATTGATTGAGCAATAAAAATGGAAAAAATATGCAAATGCAAAGAAAAACAAAAAACAAAATAAAAGATACATGTTTAAACTGCATAAAAGCCAGCCCCTGAAAGCCTGAAAATATCCACACCACATAATAGCTGAAAGCAAAAATGAACCATTCCTTGAATTTATTTTGGTGAGGGTTGGATTGCTATGGGTGCAGACCAGGCTTGACATGTAGCCAACTGTGGTATGCTTTCTTTTTTACCTTTCTCCCATGCAAGGCTCCCTTTTGCTCTCATGATTGTTTTTTTCTTGTCACCTGTTATTTTGTTTTACTTTTACATTTGCTCCAAAAGAAACTCGACTACTTTAACCTAATTTGTTTCCTTTTATTTTTAGTCCCTTATCAAAATAAAAAGATATAGCAGTAATATTTACTAAAACATAATTTAAAAAAATGTGAAATAAAAAGTAAAGCCGATTTTTAAAAATTGCATTTTAATTGTATTCTTTTGTAAAATATTTTTATGGCATTGCTTGTAGCAATTTGAGTATCATTTGCAACTTCATTTTTAATCTAAATTATAAAGTCTGTTGCACTAGAGATTATTTATATCTCATAGTTTCTCAGACAATTATAGAATAAGGCAGGCCTTAATGATTTTAAAAACCACAGAAAAGTTAATTTTAAGTCATTAATTTTTAAAAATAATTCAGTGGAATTCTGTGAGTGGCAATTTAGATATGCAATTATAATATGAAATGTGAAGGAAGTATTTTGAATAGTGCATTTCAATCTCCATTGACTGCTAAAAGAAAGTTCAATATATTTTTTTTAATATCTCTCATTCTGCTGTTCTAGCTATTTTAAATTTCTTTTAATAAGCAAATATTAAGCTCTTCCTTGTTATTTAGTGATACAGGACATTGTATATGTGCAGAGAAAACAATTTTTAATTAATAAACATTGTTTAATTGATTGTCATTGAATCTTCACTAAAACTTTCCTATTATTACATAGAATTTTTTAGAAAATTCTGAAGAAAATCTGTTTAAAAGCGTAGATTTCTATAGAGAACAGAAAAATTGATGCTTCATTTTTATTTATATAGATTAAAGCTCACCAGGTTGCTTATGTATTTGTACAGAAATGCATTTTTTTAAATATGCATTTGCTTTAAAGTAAATTTTCATAAAGTACAAAATCCTCCTAACTTCTGTAACTTTTATTTTTAATTCAAATAAGAATCTCTATTATGCCAAACAAATTTAAGATTAGAAATTGATTTTAATTTCCCATTGTTTACTTAAATTAAAAATTGAGAGAGAGTTGAATTGATGCTTCACTATATTGTAATGAATAATTTTTGTACAGAAAGTTCTTCAATGGTTAGAGTTGGTTAGAAATTGGGGGTTGAAAATCAGTTTTCGCCCAATAACTTCAATTACCATTGAATCTATGCTTGTGATACCTCTTTGGAAATCTTTCATCACTTGCATTCTCATCCACTTTCTTTCATTCACATAGTACTCACACTTCTGAAATTAGAGATGGAAATAACAAAGGATGACCCTTTTTCTTCCTTAGAAATTTCTGTTTGACAATTTCATCAAAAAATATGAAATGGTTTGAAATTTCTATATGTCAGACTGTTTATTTAAATTCTTTGTAATATCTAACTTTAATTTACAATTTGTAGTGTTTGACTTTATGTGAAGAATTTGTCATAAATTTGTAGATGATATGAAAATGGCTGCAGCCATGACACTAATACATTAGTTTCAATAATTATTGTTTAGGAAAAGAGTTGGAATGGAATTACCATAAGTTTAGGTTGGTTCATTTCAATTTTTTAATAAGTGGACTGTAATCTTATTTAAAATCAAAAGACAATTCGAATTCCAACTTTTTATTCAATCGAAGCTCAACCGACCCCACAACGATTCAATACGAAACTGTTTTAATAGTTGATCCCATGTTAGCAGGGTTAGAATAAATTTAATCGCTGAAGCCAAGTCAGCGCATGGTTACCATTTTTTAATAAAGAGCGACAATGAAGTGGTAACAGAGTAATTAAGCATATATAGACTTTTAAAATTACAGATGAATTCTCTAGTTCAATATATGTTTTTTATGAAATAATTATTATTATCAAAATCTAGCCATGAAACTCTTCTTGACATGTTATTTTATCACAATTAAAGGAAATTTGTAAAATATATATATATATACATATATATATATATATAAAAATATTTCTTTTTGCAAAAAAAAAAACATAAAAAAAAAAAAAAAAAAAAAAAAAGAAGAAAATATTAATACTTATCTATGTCTCTCTCATTTTTTGTTTGAAATTTTAATCTCTTTGTTACATTTCTATTAAAATTAATGTAATTCAAGTAATTTAATTGTATGAATGTTTTAAAATAAAAACAGTAAATGAAAATGTTTTGTTCTAGTAAATTACATATCTATATATATTTATATTTGTTTGTGCAATAACATGAAATTTAAAAGTTAGTTAAATATAACATGCAGTTCTTTTCTTTTATTTTTTCAGAAATCATAAATGTGAAAAACATAATCAACACTTGTAATGATGTGTTAGATGAATGTACTGCAGTTTCAAAAATTTCTAAAGATCAGACAAAATTTTGTGAAAAAGCATTTAAACTTCTATTTTATTGGTATAAAGAAAGGGCAGCTGTGGAACTTTTAAATAGAGCATTCCAACACAATTCATCTGAATTGAATTCTGTTGCTTTAATATGCAGCTTTCTTGTAAAGGATATGTTGGTAAGTATTAGCTGATCAAAATGGACATTCATTTCCTAATCATGGATATTTTAATTTAAAATTTAGAAATATATGACATAGTACTCATCAAATATTTTATTTTAACCCTCCCTCTCTTGTATATAATTTTTTTTTGTTAAGAAAAAAATAAAAGAAATTGCTATAGTTGTCAAAAAAAATTTGATTACAGCTTTTTGATGAATCACCAGATTATAGATCTCCTTAGTCTGAGAACGCATTTTTGAAATTATACATATGAACACTATAATTCAAAAGCAGGTTAAGCTAGAACAGAAAATTTGATTTGTGTTTTTTAGACCAAAATTTTAGATTTCTGTCAAATATTGTTTGAAATCCATTTAGAGGAAATTTGCCTGCAGTATATATAGGCAAGTAAACTAAAAAAAAAAGATAAAATTTGTTTCTATATTTTGTCATCGAAGATGTAGATTTAGTTCAAATTCTTTAATTGTTTATCAATCAGTGTATTCGTGTATATAGGAATGCGATGACATAGTAGCTAAGATTAAGGAAATTTTGATTAATATTTGTTAAATTTTTAATTCGATTAATTCTGTTAAATTTTGTTTTTAGTTGATTGCAAATAATGAATCTGAAATGCATATACAATGTTTTTCATTATGTTACAAAGCTCTAAATGTTATTCATGGCTATATGTGTTATCACTTTGCAAATTTTGCTGCTTGCTTTGTATGGTATAGACAATAGTGGCTTTTGAATTTATAATACAGGGTGATTATAATTCAAGTTCCACTTTGAAATAGGTCATAAAAAAAAACTTCTGGACTAAATGTTATCAAACTTGGTAATAGTTTAAAAGAGGTCATGGAAATTTCTTTTCCGCCAAAAAAAAAAGTTTAAAAACTCGCCACCAGGGAAGAAATGGCGCTGTATGCAATATTGTTAAGCAATATAGAACATGAAGACATCGGTTTAAAATGTGTTTAATTGTTTCTGAAACGTGTTACGAAGCATGTTCAATATGGTGTCAACCATTTTCTGAAGGCAAACTTTCTGCATTCATAGCATATCAAGAGGAATGTTTCGCACATGTCGGTGTATCACATCTTTCAGTTTCGCCAAATTGTTTCGATTATCACCATAAATAGTGCTTTTGAGATAACATACATTGAACATGCTTTGTAACGCGCTTCAGAAATGATTAAACAAATTTTAAATCGGTGTCTTCATGTCTTATTTTGCTTAACAATATTGATACAGCGCCATTTCACCTGTGGAGGCGAGTTTTTGATCTTTTTTGTAGAAAATAAAATATCATGATCCCCTTTAAATTATTACCAAGTTTGATAACATTTGGTCCATTAGTTTTTCTTTTATGACCATTTCAAAGTGGAACTTTAATAATAACCACCCTGTATTTTGAAGTTCGAAATGAGAAATAATTTAGAGAATTTTCACTTATTGAACATTTGGTTATGTAAAATTATTAATTTTTAAAATTAGGAGATTATAATTGTTTTTAACAATGATGCAGGTTGATATTTCATTAGATATGCAACTTCAATTTTATGATCCTATAATTTCAGAAGAAAAATATTTATGTTAATTTCATATATTTATTGAATAAATTAAAATAAATACTTAAAGTTTTTTTCATTGTATGTATTCATTTTGCTTCAAAATTTTTAGCCCATCTGTGATTGGCTTACGGATGGTAAAAAACAAGTTGAAGAGTTTCAGCAACTTGCAAATGGTTTTGGAAATATGACAGAAAATGAAGTAAGTTTGTTGTGTATTTCATTTTACTTATACATATATGGTTGTCCTTTCACTAAGCATTCCATTTATCATTTTTGTAATATAAATAAAGTCTCCAAGGACTCACGATAATTCTTCATAGATGCTAAAATCTAGTTGAGATTTAATTTTTAAATTTTCAAACTGGTCTTGATTGAGGCAGCTTATCATGTCATAGTAATTCATTCAGTTGTTTTTCTTAAATTTAAATATGTTAATTCTCTTTTTGATTTTTATCTTGCATCTCTTTTGATGAAATTTGACTATCATAATTTATCTTTTTGCATTTCAAACATATTTTCTTATTTTCTTTTCAATTTCTGCTCTTAGTTCAGTCAGATGCAACCTTTTATAGCAAGGGAATATTATTTTTTAAAGCATAAATATGCCATTTTGACAATGCAGTATAAGCACTTGATTTGATTAGTGATATATGGGGATAATTAAAAAAAATGAATTAATACCCACTTGCTTTCCACCTCACCCCCCCAAAAAATATATTATTTATATACTTCCAGTGATTATTAATTTAATATTTTTTTAAGTCATTGTTTATTCTAATTATTTGAAAGTAAATACTATGAGCCTGTTAATTATTATATCTATACATATGAATCATTTAACTATTTATTTATTCACAGTTTTAAAACTTCATTATAGTTTTCAGAATTGTGAATTTTTAAGATATAGAGGGGGAGGGGAACAGAGGTTTTTATAAATTTTTGAAGTTATTTTCAGTTTTTCATATATAACAAAAGTGGAATTTATTTATTTTTTATGTATCAGTGTAATTTAAAGAGGCAGGATTTCATTTAAATAAATATTTTTAAATGCTTTTTTAACTTGCATTAGCTGTTAAATTCGTATTGCTTGAGTTGAAAATATTCTCAGGTCAGAATATTTTCTTCAGTCCTCAGGTATTAAGCTACAAAATAGGATGTTATATTTGTGTGTGTGTATATGCATGTTTGCAAATATATTTTAACAGAAGCTTGGCCAGGAGTTTTTTCCTTCAGTGATTATACTGTGAGGTTTTGATACGAGATTTCTTTGACACATGTTGAGTTAGGAAAGGGAATATTGGGTATCTTTAAAAGAACGTTTAAGCATTAGAGATTTTTATCACTTCGTTTGGAGCATGAGAAAATGCTGAAGTCAACTGTTGTATCGAGTGTGTATAGAATTAATTAAGTATTAAGATTTAAATTATATCTTAAGATTTTAAAATATCATTATATATCTGTGTGTATGCAATGAATTCATTAGGATAAGAGCGATCAATGAAATCTTTAAAAGACACCATCATTATTTTCTTTCTGATATTTAAACGAAAGATTAAAATTTTAGATGAAGTTTTGAAAAGTTCTTTGTGGAAATCGACTCCACAGCAAAAAACAGCAGGGGGGGGGTAATGAAAACACATTCTACGTTTATATAGCTTTAAATGGGGATTGTCCAAAATATTGCTCAAATTCAGCAAGCATTTAGATTTATGCTTGTGTTGATTCTGGAAAGTGAAAAACCATGCAACCCAGATTTTAAAATGTTTTTTAAGTGATTAAATGAATAATAATTATTTAAATGCAGATAAATTGAATTTATTATATATTTTTATATTTATTCCTTAAGCATATAAATTTAGGTTAAATACAGTTTTCTTTAAAAATATTAACACACACATTTATCTTAATGCTTTTTTCTGGGGAACAATAGTTTTTTACCTTGAAATATTCATGAAAACCTTTCTTATTCTCTATATTAAATAATTTAAATTTTTCTAGCATGCAAATTATTTATGAACTAGCTGGTACCAGCTTTTGCCCCCACAGAAGAAATAATTTTGGAAATATCATTTGAAATAGCTATCTCGTTTAATTAGGAATGAGAGGAAGATTGATATTTATTTTCTTATTTGACAATGAATATATTCATTGAAATTGAATGATATATAAAGGAAAAGTACAAATAATATTTATTCTATTTTTTTAACTTTATTATTCAAATGCTTTAGAGTATTGTTTGCCAATGGATTCAAAAACCCATTGCGCTTTTGCGTACGAGTTAGGGGGGATTTAATTCATCAAAAGAGGGGTGAGAGGAAAGATGAAAGGAGGAGATGTTCACATTTAACAATAAAGTAAACTAAGATTACTTGCAGACTATTATTAAAATAAAATAATAAGATCAGAAACGACAGAATATACACATGAAAAAAAAAAAACTGAACGAAAGAGTATCTAATAGGGCGAGAATCAAGTCGAAGATTTGCTGGAAATGCGCTCATCCTTTGCGTTTCACTCCTTAATGAGATAGAATCGTCGAAAAGTGGTCGTCTCAGAATACTGAAACGGACAGTAGACAATATTTTTCATTTCATCAAAAATAAATTTCTTGGCTGTTCGACGCGTGAGCATCCAAAATACAACTGACCATGTGAAAAACGTGGATTTTCTAGGTTCAGTATGCACACTTGAAGTTACTAACCTTGAGCCCTGCTGATGGTAATGGAATGTGTAAGTCGAACAGGGAATTACAGTCGTTTGAAATCAAAAGGCATGTCAGTGGGAATATTGGGAATGCATGGAATTAGCACATCTGCATTCATCTTTCTGTTAAGAATAGTTGCGCCTTCACTCTTGCCACATATTGGTCTTCTGATTCTGATGCGCATGATCAATTAGCACATAAACGTCATCTTTCGATTGTTGCGGCATATTGATCTTGCTATTCTGAAGCACGTGAAATTTGTAAACGATCTATTTCATTTGTGCGCCTGTCATTCGCTATTTGTTTGAGAAGCTTGAATTCTCTTACGTGATTCAAGTGCTGTCCTATATTCTACGTGCTGCGCTGGTAAATCTACCAGGTGACAAACGTTTGGGAGGCATATGTTTTGCCGAAGAATTATCACGATATACGCTTATATAACCAAAATATCGTTTGTCAATTCACTGAATAAATAGAAAAATTACTATTTGCACTGGAAAATTTCCATTATATATAAATTACCTTGCATCGATGATAATAATTCTATTTTGTATGTCTGAGATAAACTCTGAATAATATGTACTATTTGCCACGGCCAAAATATTGTGCAGGTTGAATGACAATATCTTGCTTATATGACTCAAGAAAAAAAAAAAAAACTAGTGCTTGCACTAAATATTTTTGATTTCATTTCACTCACATTAATTGGCATCAATGATAATGATTATACTTTTTCAATATTGTTACGGAACTTCAATTCCACTAAGTCCGTAAAATCGCCGGGTTCGTTTGTAGTAGGTGTATGATGTGAAATCAATCAGCAGGGCTTAATAACGAATGACGACGACTTCTATTTACACGGAGGACATGTATACAAAGACGACAAATATACAGCTGAGACGAACCTAGACAACACACAGTAGCACTCTACAACAAACAAGTTGTAATCGGTAATAATAACAACAGCACACAAAGCGGCCAGACAGGATTCAGCAGAAGGAGGGAATCAACGTAGCTTCATCCTACAGTCTCTCCAAACGTCTGCAATTTTCCACTGTCTTCTCGCTGTAGCTGTTTCCAACTGACACACTCTACTATACGACAATTTACTCCGCACACGACTTGATGCTGCTTCCACAATAGACGCCAGAATGCGGCGCACAGTTCAATTCAACAATCACTTCAGCTCCACAACGCGTGTTCTTCGCTGAAATATTACCGCCGTTTCTTCGCTATCCTCTCAACGACTGGATTCATGAATACGACTGATTGCAGATTGAGACTGCCGACCTTTTATAGTTCCCGGAAGGTGGGCTAAGAAGTGTCTGGACCAATCAGGCGTATCTCGGTTCCCATTGGCTGAATCGGTATTATTCTTGAAGTTTCCAGTAATATCTATTTTGTCGCCAAGTTCTGAGATCACTGACGTGGCCAACAGAGCTGATCGTAAAACTGTCTTTCTAATGATTTAACTAGCCGTGCTGGAAAGTAGCATTACAGTTTTGTAGCAACATATATGCGATTAACTCCGAATGACCTGTGTCGTTTACTGTTTGTCTTTTGTCGATTTTAAAATAATGTTCAATATAGAAGTTTTATCACAATCAGATGAACTGTACGGCAGCGCATAAAATACGAACAAAGAAAGATTCATTTTTATATATTAGATTTCACTTACATTTATATAATGTATTACATGTTTGTTAGCCAATGATTCTTTGTATTGCATATTTTCCTCTTATTATTTTTATTTTGTCAGTTCCAGCATATATGCTGAATATTTCTTTTTTAACATTTTAAAATATTTTTAATATATGAATTTTGTTTTAATAGGGAGAAGATGACTGTCTTTATATTCATCAAGTTTTTAATCTTCTGAAACATATTCGTCACATGTTTTGCCTTTTTATTTTACTCAAAGATAATCTGCAACCAGAAGATCAGAACATTTATTCATTTTATTTGCATTTTGTTCTATGCTGTTTGCGATGGCCTATAGATTTCTCACTGGAATTAAAATGGCAAAGAACTTTTAAGGATGCATTTTTTCCGGTAATACTGTTATTTATAGTAATAATATTTGTAGTTCATTATCTTACTTAATTGAGGAATTGAGATTTTTTTCCCTTTAGTTTCATTTATATAAAATTTGAAAAACGTGCTTCATACATTTACATACAATGTATTAAAATTGTAAATTCACATGTTAAAAAAAATAATTAGTAAGCATTTTTTTTTTTTTTTTTTTTACTGAGTTGAATTCCTTCATACTTAAAGAGATCCACTGAAGAACCATGAAGCTATACTGAATTTATTGTAAAAAATCTTTCTTCAAGTTAAGAAAGTCCAGAAACAAAGAGCAAGATGCAACTCACTTGGACCTGTTTATTGGTTTCCCCCCCCCATAAATAATGCATTCCAGTCTTTTGTGCAATTTAATATCGGCGAAACAGTCTGTTCTTATTAATAGATTGCAATAATTGAAGAATTTTTTATGCAATTACTTTAATTCAGTATGGAAAAAAATTCATTGCAATAATTGTGCAGAAATTTTTATCAAATACTTTAATTCAATATGAAAAAATTTTATTCATTGTGACTGTCTTTAGCAGTTGAATTCATTTTTAACGCCCCTCCCTTTATATAGTGTATTTATAAATCAGTTTGTAAAGCTCTCTCTCCTCTCTGAAGTTTTACTTTATTGTTTTTTCTGAGTAACGTAAATCATTAATGAAACAAAATATCACTTAAAAGTTTAGCATTTTCTGATTCATAAGCATAGTTATAGATTTTGTTGCTGATGAAAAAAGGATATAATTGCAAGATTGGCTGTTAATTTTTACTGAAATTTTTATTTTCCATTTCAGGGTTATGGTATTAAAGATGTGTTTTGGGATATTCTGAGCACTGTGTTCAAGTTTAACCCAGAAAAAATAGTAAATAGTTTCACTTTTGAATTTGTAATAGGAAATAAAGAAGAGAAAAAACTTCTTTCGTCATTTTTCATAGAAGTAAGTATCTTTAAATTTGTTCAGTTCTAATCAATTCTAGTCAGTAATCTTTTCTTTATATGCAGCACTTTCTATATACATGGCTGGTAACTGTTGTTGTACCAATAACTCAGTAAGGTTTACCATATCAGACCTAACTGTTGGATAAACTAATCATTCTCTATATTGTCACTCCTTTATCTTACAGTATTATCTTTTGTGTGTTTGTCAGAATGATTGCTAATTACCTGCTATTGTTATTGTTACTACCTTAATCTGAGGTAGTACCATATGCACAGAAACTAGATTAACAGATAATATGGACAGAAAGAAAGAGAGTGGCTCCCAGGAACTAAATAAGTTTTGTTTCATTACCTTGTAAAAAGGAAAATGCTTTCATTTAACTTCTCTGAAGAATTTAAGCACTATTTTCCCCCATCTTTAATCTAAGGTTGAAATAGGATTTCATGAATGAGAAAATTCAAAAATAATTTTGCTAAAACTAAAAATAATGAAACAAATCTTTTAAAATGACTCATATCATTAGGAAGAAAAAGAATTGCAATTAGAATAACCAAATGCTGCAACCTCTAAAAAACACATGATTGCACATAGATTATTCAGAGTAGAAAAAACTTGCATACTTTAAAGGCTTTCTGCAGTTTTTTTTTTTTTTTTTGTACTTCGAATAATCGTTAATGAACAAGTTGTTAATTATATATTGGTTTTACTTTAAAGTAATTAATTATTCTGATATTTATATTAAATTATCATAAGCCCAAATTTTCTTTATTTCAGAATAATAATCATATTCAACCCACAAAATTGAATTTTTTTTTTGGAACTGTGCATTAGCCTTTAATTATAGTAGGACAATTTAATTTTAGTGAATTTTTAATGCTTTTTTGAGACCTATAAGCTTACTAGCACTATAAAAATCAGGATTGCCAAGCCACCAGGAGAACAGAAAACCAGGAAAACACAGGGAATTAAAAATCGTCTAAAAAATGGGAAAATGCAGGGAAATTTGAAAAATTTTATAAAAACTTAGAAAATGCATGAAATTTTAAATTTCTTAATTATATTTTTCATATTTAAAGAAATGCCTATCTCTAAGATTACAAAAATAAAGGATCATAGGCATAGCTTCCCAAAACGAAATAATAACATTCACGATTGTGCAATAAGAAAACTCATCTCTTTTTTACTCTCTTCCCTTTTTTTTTTCTGTTTAGATCATTCCAATTTTGATTTGCAAGACAATTGTTCTTTTTCCATGCAATTCCCGAATTGAAACTAATGAGCATGTACGAGACTTCTGTAACTGCATGAAAGAATAGAGTATATTTCTCTGCGAAGGTAGCCTGGTGGTGTTTAGTCTACCATACTTGAGTTTATAGAATGATTTGTGTATTATTTGAGAAATTGCAAGCTTTTTCGAAGTAGATAGAGATGTTTTTAAAAAACTATTAGTGGCTCCAAATCTGTATTTAATACGAATTGGACGGATAAAAAACAATATCCCTGATTTTGCTAAATGTGTTTGAGAAATTCTGCAAAATTTAGTTTTACCTCATTGCTTGATTTGTAAGAAGATAATAGGCTTAAGTAATATTGTAAAATAGGCACTTACTATTCATGCTAAAAGAGGAAAACATACAAGACTGCTTGCCGGTTCACCAAAGTCATCATTGATTTTGGACTTGTCGTCTTTTCCTATATTCCTTTTAGATACTATGTCAGATCCGGAAACATCAAATGTAATGTCCAAAAATACACCAATTTCGAACTTTGTAGTTCAAAAACAAATCATTTGAAGCTGAATCTTTATGGGCATTAAAACGTGTTGCATCACATTCGACCTTCAATGCATTCAATGATACATCAGAAATATTTTCACATATGTTCATATGAAAATGACATAGGTGAAAAATGTACTTTAGGCTGTACAAAAATGTCATACCTTATTTGTTAAAGATTAACTCCATGAAACTGATGTCTGAATAATCTTCAGAAATCGACGCCCAAATACATGAATTGGCAAAAATAAAAAATAAGCACTTACTAGTCATGCTGAAAGAAGAAAATGTACAAGACCGCTTGACTGTTCACAAGAGTAATAAAAAGAAAAATATTCCTTTATAAGTTGTTTTTTGTTGTTGTTGTTGCTGGTAAGTTATTAAATGATTTGTATCATGATAACAAAAATGTTATGTGTTTTATTTCACCCAAGTTTTTAATTTTGGGTGTCTTACAGTTAAAGAGCATGAGTGGTAATATATTACCCCTCCCTACTTAATATATAAATTTTGTCTTGCTAAATTCTATATAATATATAAAAAGAAATGATCTTTTTTTATGTAAATATAAACCTATTTTTAATACGCTATTATTTCGTATAATATTAAATTGTTGCTTCCTTTCTTGGATTTTTCCACTCCTTAAAATCATTTCGCATTATGACTAGCACATGAATACTATTCTTGCATAGCACATTACTATTCTTGCATGAATACTATTCTTGAATATGATATACACAGGGAATTTTTTTCCCCTGATTTGAGTGGAAACCCTGAAGAAAATGACAAAAGTCTGAATTGTAGTAATTTTTATGAGAGGATCAATATTTGGTTGCTGAAAACTTAATTCATTCTTTTATTAAAATGTTGCTCAATGCAGCAATCAAATCTGCTACATATTAAATTATTATTGTAGTTTCTTCTAAAAATTAGAGATTTAGTACTGTTTAATAATTTTTTTTTTTAAGCTGTGGCCGAAATCTGAATTCCATCAATAATTTACCATGTATATGGATATTTCTACACATTTGTTATATTAAAGTTGTGAAAATGGGATAATGAGTGCAAATTATTTTCAATTCAGCTATTATAACTTTAGCATTATACTTTTCTACCTAGAATAATCATTATGGTTTCAAAAGGGGAATTTAATATAATAGATAAATGTTAATTTTGCACTAACTTCCAAAAGTTATAATTTTTTGTGTTCATGTGTTTCTCATTTCCAAACAAATAAAACATAAAAACACGATCAATTTTATATTAAATAGTCATCTATTGAATTGCATTTCATCTTAGCATCAAGCAAAAGTTTTAAAAACAATTTAAATTGTTACTTTTTTTTTGCACAAACATTCACTGTTGGAAAAAATTCATAAATGAAATATATCAGTTAAAAATTAATAAATGGTTTTTAATAAGGCAAGTGTCCCCCTTCCCAACTGTAATGCATTAGCGGCCTCAATTTTCCACATTTTCAAATAAACTGTTAATTTATGGTGTGGAAATGGGAAACAAAGACTTATAAAGGACCAAAGCTTATTCAGTCTCATTTAATAACCCTATTCAGGGTCTTAAAGTAGCCACTTGTCTTCTAAGGGAGTCCTAAAGATGCTCTTTCCATTTAAGAAGGTCTTAAAATTTCGATCTACGAACCTTAACCTGAAAGATATTCTTCGACAAGCCTAGTTCATTAAGATTGTAGTTCATTTAGTAGAATGAATTTTTTCACCAATAACATCAGCATATGGATAATCTCAACTCTATATCTCATTACTGAGAGAGTTCCTCAATTATATATGGAAATAAGTGTGGTCACCCAAAGAGATTCCAATCTGAATAATATTTCAACCTTTGTTGTAACGTTCTTTCAAAGGTGTTTGACTGCTGCTATCTGGTGCTTTATATTTTCTTAGTCGGAACATAGTCTAATTCAATTGTAGAGCTAATCTGAACTCATTTTTAAAGAAACCTGAGGTCGTTCAATAATGTCTAATGAGTGAAATGTGTTGTCTTTTCCAAAATATTTTTTTTGTCATCAATTAAGGAGGACACATACAGTTAGACTTTTTGCATATAATCCTTAATTATTAGCATATCTTTGAAATGTAGTAGCTGATATTCTCATCTCTGTTGCAGCAAAATAATGTCATATAGCAGTGGTCCGATATTGTTCCTCTTTCTTTAAGCCAAAAGTGCTAAAAATTAATTTTGTCCAGGGTTTTTAACCGGTGACTATTCATAAAAATGAATTTAGCAGCATCAATTTCTTTCAAACCCTTTTCCATCTGATTGCCCACCATCTTTCATCAACAATATCTTTATGAATAAAAGAGAAAGTAAATGTTAATAGAAATAATTCATAAATTATGAAGGCAAGATATTCATAAAATATCAAATTATTATTATTAGTATATATATAT
Organism: Argiope aurantia; assembly: GCA_026543865.1. Lineage (NCBI taxonomy): Eukaryota > Metazoa > Arthropoda > Arachnida > Araneae > Araneidae > Argiope > Argiope aurantia. Next base: position 813,142 of record JAPMOR010037819.1, on the reverse strand, counting down.
GCTACTTATCATTTAATTGAATTTATATTCATCATTTTTCATATAATTGGTATTTCTGACTTTCGTGCATTTATTTAATGAGGAGCTTTAAAAAATATTTTGTACCGTAATTATTGGTGGTTCAAGTTTCTCACGTAATTTAGCCATTAATAATAGCTGTTTATTATGGCTTATGTTATCTGATAATCAGATTAATCATAATATGTAAACTAATTGCACTCCCAGCATTCATTTTCATGTCATTTATGAATTATTACAAAAATTGTTGATACAGTGTCAAGACAACTGCATGGTTAATGAATTATACATATGGATTAATGATCTCAAGGCAGCTATACAAAATCTTGTATTAATTTTTGAGAATAATTTTGAAAAATATTTTGAGGTTTTTTAAATTCTTCTAATATTTCTTTTATTTTTTTGAACATACATCTTACAGTGAATTTTAAAATTTTAAAACTTCTTTTCTTAGAATATATAAGTAAACACCTTTAATTGATTCCAATCAGTTTAGATTTAATTGATTCAATGTCTATTTTTATAGAATTTAGTATGTGTTTTTTATAATAGTATTATTTTAATAGAAGAAGAATCACAAAATGCAAATGTTAATTAAGATTTTTTGTGATTTTGTTACATGAGGCTTTTGAAACAAGAATTAACAGATGCAAGAAATATTTTTATTCTCATGCAAGTTTATTTTTCTGTAGCTTAGCTTCATTAATTTTTTTCATTAATTAATATTGACTTACTGTTCATAGTAAGCATTGTGTTAATGAAAACTTTATTATTATTTTAAGCACATTTTATTTATTACTGGTTTTTCTTCCCTATAGTATCTACTTCAAGGAAAGTGGGGTCAATATTTGCATGCTACAATACTGAATAATGATTCATTCATCCATGATTGGCAATTGTCAAAAATTTTATATCCTGTAGGAGAGATAAATTTTAATTCTAAGTATGTTTTCCTTAACTGGATGCTGAATGATTGGTCAAGAACACAAGAAAGTATTATGTGTGAAGACGTTCCAAGTCATCTATATCCATTTCCTAATGAGTTAACTTATTTTGCTATTGAGTTGATTCATCATCTTCAAGAGTATGATAAAGATTTACTTCAAGAAAAATCTATCGTTTCTGGATTGCAAATGATATGGTCTATTTCAGAAAAGAAAGGCAAACTTATTCCTCCAACGATACACAATTTTCCAAGATTTAAAGAGCACATAAAACTTGCCAGGCTTCTAGTGGAAATATATAAATTTTCCAATGAAACTGAATTACTCTTTGAACTTTTGAAAGCACCAGTTGAACGATTCCCTGAACATTTTCAGTTTTTGACAGATTTTTTTAGAGATGAAGTTATAGAAAAGCAATCAGATCTCTGGAAGAAAGAAACTCTTATAAAATTTGTTATATATCATGAAAAGAAACTCTATTCCTCGCATTTAGAAATAAAAATATTAGAATATTTAATAATACCTTCATTTCTATTTCCACTGAAGAAATTAGATTTTACCATATTAAAACATGGGACAAACAAAGACATTGATGCAAAATTTGAACAAGCAATTATGATATGTTTTGAAGAAGTCACAAAACGGGACACTGAGATAATGAAACCTTTATTACAACTTTCTTGTCTTCTGCTAGAGTGTGCCTGTCATTACATGTGAGTATATTTTTTTATTGTTGTTGGTAAAAAAAAATTTACATGAGCATCATTCTGATGTGTTAAGTGCAATTAAATCACTCTTTATTAATGCTCTTGTACAGAAATCTCCAAATTTTTAAGATGAAAGAAGCAAGCTTGTGTTTCATTTAAAAATAATTTCAAAGAAAGTAAATTTTTTACAAAGAAAGAAATTCTAGAAATATGAAAAAGATTAAAATTAGTTGTTTTATGTCTTTATTAAATAATAGGTTGCATAGTATCACGAAGAGTGATTAGATTTGAAAATCATTTTTAAGCATCTTTAAAGTGCTTAATTTTTTTTGGGGGGGGGGTGACATGGCCCTTAAAAAGCGCATAATTTTCTTGAAAAGTGCAACAAAAGTTTTTTTTATTTTGACTTGTTCCCTATGCCTAGAATAGAAAACAAAAGAGAATGAATTAAAAAAAGAAATCCTTGATGAAAAAGATCCAGGGGTTCCAATACATGTTAAGACACTGCTAATGAACCTCTCCTTCCCACTCTTGCTTTATAACAATGATTTTTATTGCAATGTAATTCAAAACAATATTAATGCTTCTTTGAATCTTTGCATTACATTATTTTACCACTGTTAAACTTGTGATAGAAAAATGCTTTGTTTGCTTTAATTTAAACTTTAAAAATTTTAAAGCAGTACACTGAATAAGATTCTTTATTTGACGAGTTTTGTTTTATTTTGCAGAAACGTGTTATATCGTTTCACATTGTCTTCAAAAAGTACTTTTAACAGGATTTTTTTTAACTTTATCAATTTTCTTCTATTATTCATGAAAACTAAGACTTGTTAAAGCATTTTCATTTTTTTTGTATTATATAAAATTATATTTTCCTGTAATTTTTGTTTAAATGTTTTTAAACTTTTTTGTAAATATAAGATAAAAGGCGAACTTCTATTAAATTTTCAGAACATTAATTACTCAAAAAAAATCCTTTACTAAATTTCAGAAGTAAAAAGTGATAAACAATTTTTTTATAGTACGACAGTATCTAAAAGTTGCTATTTAAAAAAAAAAATAGGAGGGATGGGGGAGACCTTAAAAAACTTATTTAAAACCTGGCATTGTTCGGTTGCCAATTTCATGGTAATTTTGCCAATCTCATGATGGTAGTCATCCCGAAATGCTTTAGTTCCTAACTTTATAAGACTGCAAATAAAATTATTAAATATAATGAGTTAAGGCAGGATGAAATTCACACTTTTCATTCTAGTGATATCAAATCTTATTTGTTGTTGCATATACAAAAATCAAATACAAAATATGTCATGCTATGCTTCTACATCAATATTGATGTTTTCAGAAATGATGCACTAAGTTATCCAGATAAAAGAATTGATAGTTTGTTAATTTTAAGAAATGTTGAAAAAAGACAGACATCTTTATTGTTAATCTAAAATAATTTGACCTAATTTTTTTGGTATTGATATTTTTTATGACCATTTTTGTTTCTATCAAAACTAAAAAGACATAATTTGTTTTAGAATAGGAAGCATTGTGCAAATATAGAAATTGAAAGAATATGCATTAAAAATTAAGAATTTTTTAAATAAAAATTATGCACTATTATAAAGTAAAAATTTCCTTTATTTAGAAAGTATGCAGGTTTATGTGTGCATACATTGCAAAAGTGCTTTTTTTTTCTTTGCAATTTTGTTTAAAAGTACTTAATTTTTGTAACTGTTTCTCACTATGCACCATGAAAGAAAAATAGTTAAAAAATGGTTCCATTTATTTTAAGCAGTGTGTACCCTGTCTTCAATTTCTGTGTATCTTGTTTGTGATTAACTGCTTTCAATATATTTTTTAGAGTTGACATCAGTACATCAGTAATGTGCATTGAAAGAAATTCATTTTATAGAGCAATTTCTATCATAAATCACTAATAAAGGTAGAAACACGACAATTAATGCATTAATTATATGTTAGTAAATATGACTATTATAGCTAAATTAGCAAACAACTGTATTTATGCCCCATCACCAAGTCTTTTAAGGATGGCCCTCAATATCTCCCCCTTAAATATTCCATGTAGCGAAAGTATTTCAAATTAAAATGAAGTACCATGTAAATCCCCAAATATAATTATTTGAACGTTTTTCATATTTTTGAATTCATTTGCAAATCAATGCAATATTTTTGTTTTAATTGGCTGACTGATATTATCAATTCAACAACATTGACAAACTAAAAATTAGAATATTTAGATTTTGTTAAAAAAAATGCTTTTATACTATTATATTTAAAGTTCATTTAATTTTTTTAATTAATAAGTTACTGATATTAACTGTCTTGAAAGTTATACCAAAGTTAAGACCTACTATTTTATTTATATAATCATTGAACAAGATTTTCTAGATATTATTAAAGATTTAAGACTCTTGGACTCTTGTTTGGAATTACTTTTATCACAATATAGTTATAGTTTTAATAAATAATATTCTTCTCATTTTTAAATTGCCTCTGTTAATCTGTGTTTTCAAAATTCCTTCTAATATGACAGTTAAATTATTTTTAACAAATAATTTTGAATGTAATTCATCTCAGTCCTCTAGCAAAATATGTATTGAATGTTTCTCCATTTCTCTAAAAAAAAAACTCCTTAGATTTACAAAATTTATTTTCTAATACTTTATTTTAGTTCTGAAGATCTCCTAGGAAGATTGAAGTTATTTGCAGAACTTTATATATGGCATTCTGATTTTAGACAACACCCTTTATTGAGCTGCTACTGTGATATGTTTTCCCTGTATTTGCAAAAAATTTTGGGAGCAAAATTTAGTCCAGATGTGCAGTTTAAGGTGATAATATTTCTTTTAAAATAATCTAATTTAGATTTCTTAATTTTCCTTGATAATATTTAAATTACAATATTATTGAAATATTCTATATATAATATTATTACATAAATGATGGGTATAAAGTCCCTATACAGTGATTTCGTTTTTGGTAATTGCATTCTTTTTGTATATAATTTTGGAGAATGTTAATTAAAGGAAGATTGACAAACATTATTTAAATTCATTTATTGGCAATGAAACATAAATAAGTACAGAAAATTTTACTTACAATTTAGATAAACAGGTTACTTACTAGATTCAATTCTCCAATTTTCTAGAAGTTGACCGTTAAGAATCTTGTTAAAATTTCAAAATATATTGATAGTTTTAAATTCAAAAAGCATTATGAAAGGTCATCTGTAATGTCAGAAACCACACTAAATGGGTAAGAAGTAACTATGCATAGTTCATCTGCTTCTTTTATAAGAAGAGGAAATAGATAATTTAGTATTTTATTGTCTGTAGAATCCTATGTTTCAGAGTATGACATCATGCTACTGGATCCAAATTATGCATAAGCAGGAAACTGAAGACTATAGCACATTTATCTATGCATAATGATTTTCTTGAGTAATAAAAACGCTGTTTTTGTGCAACATGTGTTGTTCAGAATAAAGCTATAAATATATCAAATCTAAGATGTATTTTATAAAGTTCCTCAATATTGAACAGATAAAAGACTAAATTACAGTTACATAACTTGAAATTTTTCCAAATATGCAAGAAAGTGCTTTTTAGTTTACAGTAGAGCACTAGAAAATATGCATAGATATGTGGAGTAATTGCATTGTAATTTACTGAATTTATTGTCTGTTTCATATGTCCTTCACCATTATTTGGTATATTATGAGATAAAATTTGTTTATTCCAAAAATGTCCCTTGACTTTTTATTTAAAGAAAACCAAGATTACAAATGCTTCCAACTGTCATCAACTTTTTTTTAATAGTAAAATGTGTAACGTTAAATGCATGTTTATACTTACTTTATCTATATTTGCATCATATCATTGAACTATAATTTAGTAAAGCTTTTAATCTTAGGAGAAAATAAAAGTTCTTGAAAGTGCAGAGAATAATACAGATATGTATGTAGTGCATATCTGCAGCATTCTCTGATGTGTGAAGTGCAGAGAATGATGCAGATATGTATATAGCTTTTATTAATAAAATATCATTTGTTTCATTTTAGAAAATGAGAAGAATTTTTTATTTATTTTGCATTCTTCTGTAATAATCATCTAGAAATTAAGATTATTATTTAGCAGAATATTTTCTCTTTTGCCCTGTTGTTTGAATAATCAATTTTAAAAAAACAAATTAGGAATTTAAATAATAAATATCAATATCAAATTATTATCTTTTTAACTGTAATAAACTGCTCTATTGAATTGAATTATATAAAAAGATTTTGATTAAATTATTTTAATGTAAAGTTTAATATTTCATTTAGTTTTGTTTGCAGAAAACTAAATTCTCTTAAATTGATCTCTGTAAGTTTATTTTATTTTCATTTATTCAACATTTAAAGTAACTAATGTGAATAAAAAGAATGCAGAATTTCATTCCTTTCACGTAAATCACAATTTCCAAGAATTTATAATTTTGATGGCATGTGTTTATTATTTAAATTAGATAAAAAAAATTAAGGCTATAACTAAAACCTGAGTATAAAAAAAATATATTTTATAAATGGATTCAAATGTCAGCATTTTTTAAAGATTAATTTTTATGCTTTTTTATGCTATTAAAATCTTTTTAATGCACTTAAGGTTTTTGTAATATGAATTAAAATATAAAAACTTTTGGCATTGATATTAGTTGCAGATTATCATTTTATTGTATTATTCTTTTAATTTTTAATTTGTCTTGCATTCTAGATATTTAAGATTTTAATTTATATATAGGGAAACACGTTACATGTAATCATTCTTGTTTTGTTAATCTATAATAAAAACAAATGAGGTAGAGAAAGAAACAAATAACACTTTTCTTGTTTAACAATTCTTTTTTGTCTGTATTTAAAAGGCATTATTGTAGAAATTAAATAGACAACTTTCTGTAATACACCTTCTGTAAGAATGTATATTCAATCTGTGTGTTTATTATTTTCAGATCCTAGAGAATTCTCTTTCTTTCTATACTCCTAATGCAAGGGAAGTCAGTTCTTGCACACTTGATATGTTGATCTCAAGTATGTGTTTTGAAAGAGGAGGCTCTCTTTTTTATGTCCACTGGACAAGTGTATTCCTTGAAGATTTCTTTCGTCAATTTAAAAAGGAACGGGGTGATTCAAAATGGCATTTCCTATTTGAACATCTCTTTCACATTGTGATTAGCAACTCTGAAGTACGTATTTTCATTTCTTTGATGCAAATAATAAATATTCAATTATGGGAAATCATATTGTATGCATTTGATTTGAATGAACTGATGTAACCAATCTGGATGCTTTCTTATTTACAATACTTTTATATAAGATGTTGAAAGATAAAATTTAGTATTGAAAAATACATAATGTAAGTTTTTCATTAATTTTACTTAGAAAAATTTCCTATAATAATTTTTGTAAGGTTAAAGAAGAGTTTATATTCCTTTTTATGCATTAAATCAAAGGTTGCTTATTACTTATAATAGATACTTGTTATATTTTTTTACAAGAATTATTTTTTCAATATACAAAAATTTCATTCGATATACAGAAACCGTTTCTATTGAAAATCCTCTTGAAAAGTTATATAGAGAGATTTATGATTCAAGGAGTATTCAAAATCCAGGGATTAAACTATATAATGCATTATACTAAATATAAATTGCATCTTCCTTAACAGAATCATGTTGAAGTTTTAAAGAAAAATTGAAGCATTTTTTTAGGCGCATACTTCTTCATTGTGAAAAGTGTAATATTCATCCAAAATATAAATAACTTTTCATTTGAAATTAAAAAGTTAATATATTTTTATTTGCTTGTTTATTTCTTTTAGGGATACATTTTAAATGCTGCCTTTATGCACATATTGCTTGATGTATTAAACGAAATGAAAGACATTGATCAGTTGAAATACATCTGTGAAATTTTTGAACCAGTCTTGGATTATGCCTTTGCAAATGTAAGTAAAAGCATTCTTATTTAATTCCTTATGTAAAAATGCTCAGTTCAATTTCATATATTTTGAGTATTTCAAGATGCAGATTCCATATGTTTGTATAACCTGTTTAAAAGAAGAAAAGTCTTACAATGAAGTAATATTAATGCAGTGGGTTTTGCAATGTATTTTTTTCTGCTATTCTTTCCTCTATTACTGTGTGCTTTGATGAAAGTAGGAAACTCATATTATTGGTTGTAATACTTTTATATGTCATAAATGCATAATTTAATTCAAAAACCTTGAATTAAATTTAGTATGTGTTAAAGAGAGTTTATATAACATTATTTTATGTGAAGCAGAATGCAGTTTGAAGACAGTGAAGAGAGTTGCTATTTCGTGACGTCGTTTTATTTCATTTTTAAGAAGCAGGCATATGTACAAGCGATGAGCACACAGAACGAAACAGAAAAAGGAAGAAGAGAGAAATAAATTATCCCTCGGCTTATATAACGTGAGATATTTATAGGGAAAATATTATTTTATAGTGCTAATATATTATTAAGATTCTGATAGGGATTTTTGACGCATGCCAATCACATGTAAAGGAAACACAGGGATCTTTTAAAAAGAATGTGCTTACTGGGCAGTTTTTTACCCCTTCACGCCGAGCGTGTGAAAGTATCGGCGTTTAGTCGATTCAGCAATTTTATAAAGCTTCTCTTGAATTAATTAAGTAGAGAAAGTGGAATTGGATCAAGAAATAAGAGAATATTTTAGAATAAAGTTACTATGGGCTAAATTAAGATAAAATCTTGAAAATTAATTAAATTGAAATTAGAGTTAAAATA
>JAPMOR010037819.1:764801-804553 GCA_026543865.1 Argiope aurantia | reverse complement strand
TATATATATATATATATATATATATATATATATATATCTAGTAAATGTAAAATAAATAAATAAATCTGGAAACAAATAGTTTACTTCCTAGATAGTTTGTGGGCCATGGTGGCCAGGGGTCGACCTCAGAACCGGAGGGTATCAGGTTCGAGAACTGATTCCACTGAAGAACCATTGTGTAAGGGAGTCTGGTGAACGTTATGTCCTTCGGGGCTTCCTTTCGCAGGTGTAGTGTGGAAGTTTGGAGAGGGGCGTACCAGCTCAGTTGTTGCCCTCGTCAACTGACCAAGGTGCAAAATTTTGAGTTTCGTCCCAAAATAGCCCTAGTATTGCTTTAAAATGGGACGTTAATATAACTAAATTAAACTAATCTTAGATAGTGTGACATTAAATAGTCCATTAATAGTTTTTCTTTCACAGAGCTCCAACAATCCCTGAAAAGTCCTTGAAAAATAAAGAAAATTTTCAATCTTTTAGTGGATAAAAATAAATCCATTTCTAACTGTGTTTATCTACAAATTCAGATGGCATAATAAAAGTCAATTTTTCGAAACAAAAAAAAAAAAGAAAAAAAAGGTGAAGATTACATTTTGTTTCAATTATTAACTCTGAATGTATTTTCCAAAAACAATTATGCTCAAAAATTAATTATTAATGTTATTCAAAAACCAGTCACCACTAAGCATATTTTTTTTTATTTTCACCACTTTTTTTTTTATTATTATACCATTTGAAATTGTTGAACAATCTTTTTTGTAGAGAATTTTTTTTTTAACGGTTAACAAAATTTAGCTGTTAGAAAAATTCTAATAGTAATTTTTCAACAACTGTGTTCCCCCCCCCCCCCAACTAATGTCAGTTTCGTTAAAAGGAATGCAGATATTGATCGGGAATTTTTACTAGATATTTCCTTCTGTTTAAAACATCTTTAAATGGAAAATTCAAAATATATCTCAAATTGAAAATATATATTTCCGAAATTAAACTCTTTTAAAATTTTTGTTAATGTGATTGAGCTATCTTGTCATCCAATAGCTCATTGTATAATCTTTTTAAAATCTATTGTTTTCAATTAAAATTTTTTGTCTCGGATCCTTTTAGTTAAAGGCAAAAAAATTCGATGGTATGACGTTCTCACTCCCCCCCCCCTCGCCACATTTCCCTCTCCTTCTAATCCAGTAATATATTTGGATGCAAACATAAAGACATGTTTTCTAGAAGTACTTAAACTATAAAAAGATTGTGATTTATTTTCCTCACATTTTGACGTTTTTCATAACAATTCGTCTTCATTTTTGGTTTCGGTATGAAAATTCTACCAATAGAATAGGCATGTTGATAGGAAGGGTTTTCAATCTTTTCTTTTTGTGTAATTTGGAGGAAGAGAAAGGGGATGTTATAAACAGGATAACTGCACAAGGAAAGAATTTTCAACAAGCCCAATAACTGATTATTTTATTATTCCTTAAATAAAAAACTGAAATGGTCTTTGAAATGTGGGCTGAATTTTTGTTCATATTGCTCAGGATATTCTTTTTAAAAGTCTGACTTATCTTTATGTATATAATTTAATGTTTGATGAACATTCCATCAATACTTGAAACAATACAAATGAATTTACACGTTCAGTTTTTGAATTAAAATTTAAAAAAAGCATCATCACCTCCTGCATAAATATGTGACTTCAACCTTAATTCCACAGCCAATGATATTTTTTGAAACATTTGTATTCTAAGTAAAAAATTTTACATGAAGACTATTTTATCTATCCTGCTGAATAATCCATCAATTATCTGGAAATTAACATATTGAATGATGAAATTCATAAGAACTGTTCAACTCAATTACTAAATGGGATATTTGTAAGCTACGAGGGTTTTGGAATCTCTTTTTACTTAATATATACTATTTATTCAAAAGTTTGCTAGTGAGAAGCGAAGATATCTTCATATTTTTAGAGAATGGGAACTTTCTAATTTTTGGAGGCCCAGGTATCTGAAGAATGCAGCTACTGTTTATATAATGAACGTTTTTCTACAATATGTTGAGAAGAGCAATTTCTAACACCAAAATATAAATGCAACAAAAATTCTGTATTTCAGACAGATGACTTACTCATCATTGATCAAAATTATTCAATCTTTCAAAAAACAAAACATTCTTCGATATAAACTGCACATTTCCAGCACAGAATATGAAAGAGATTGTCGCTGCCATTTGAAAATTTTCAGTGTCATGAATATTGATGTTCTTGAAGACTTAAAAATTGCTATATCTTTATCAAATAAAGATTCATATGTTAGTATCAGAAAAGTTAATTGTTATTAATTCGAACTTATAACCAGTAGATTTGAAATATGAATGTCAGGACTTAATATGTATCATCATTCATAATATTTTGGATAATTGCCTTTTCAGTCATATTCTTGCCAAAAGTATGAGTGTTCAGATCCAAAAAGAATAGCTAAACAAGACCTGCTATTGTAAGAAGAAAGTCATTCTTTCTGTTCTTGTAAATTGCAAGTGTCTACAAGAAAAAGAATATGATTTTATTTCAATAGAATGAAATGACACGGCTTGCAATTCATTAGAGTTTGAAGTATCCAAAAATCGAATTTAAAAGTTTTCATCAAAATTTTAACTTATTGAACTGAATATGAGCTTAACAGTTCTTAGTTTTCTTCTATGTGGCTCTGAGCTTTAAGTTTTAGCTTATTAACTATATATGAGCATAGTAATTCTCCTTATTTTTCTTCTCTTAAGCATTTAAAAGCATTAAGACTTTACTATATAGAAAATATAGTAAAGTAATTATGCATTGTAAAAATTAATTGGCAAATATTTTAGTTTAATTTATTATTTGCATTTCTATATCTAGAGTATGTAATAATATAATCCATGAATTTAAAAAAATTAAAAATTCCATGAATATTCTTGATTTTTTAAAAAATAAGAGTGGGAACCATATATTACATACAATAAGAAAATATTACTATGCAAACTTTAAAAAAAAATTCCATTTTGGTTAAATACAGCATGATATTAAAACTTTTTAGCCCTATTTTCTTCTTAATTGTGACTACTTTTATTTTGACTTTAACCTATGATTGATTCACTCATCTCTGAAAATTGTCTTCAGTTTTATTATCTCAGTGATTTTCTATAAAAATGTCGTTATGATTTATAATTTAAATGAATAGCCTTCAGTATTTGAAAGAAACTAAAATTTTGAAAAATTCAAAGATAATCATATATTAATATTATAGCAGTTGTTCAATTCACAAATAAAAGTATCTAAATCTCATTTTCATGGGATATGTATAGAATGTTTTTTCATTTATTTTACGTTAAACAAGTTCAGTAGTATTACTGAAAATATAGTAAAGTAAGAACATAAGAATCTCAAATGCTCCTTTTAAAAAAGAATTAGTTTGCTTGAATTTGGTTTTGTTAAAAGAAGATTATGTAAAAGAGGAAACTTGCTTTATATTTATGTAATGTATGTATCGTATGCCATATTACAAGTTATGTTGCTCATTTCGAGTCTTCGTCACAGCTTCTCTTTTATTTACATAATTTTGATAACGAGTTTTAATCTACATTCTGCATAAATTTTCCTGCATGAGAGTGGTATTAAAGTCATTAATTATTCATATTTATAATGAATATTAAAAAAACTATTTTGAAATCCCTACTTTTTGTAGCATATCATTGCATTCTCAAATTCATCAAATAATCATTTACTAGAATTATAATATTATCTTCAATATTTAACATTTGGGGCAAAAAAAAAAAAAATTGTGATAACCATCTTTGAGTTATGATCATTATGAAAATCCATTATGTTTGCCAATTCTTGTTACTTTGCTGTTGCTATGTATCAAATTGATACACAACATTTTGAAATTGCATACAGAAATTCTGGTTGGAATTTCATAGTGATGAAACATTTGCAAATCGATGTTTACTTTACCATATATTTCCATGTATAAGTTGAGAATTTTTGGAATAATTTCTATAGATAAACTACCAGAATCAATTTATATATTGCCAAACTTGCTAGAGTTAAGGGATAAATTTCTAAATATCACCAAATACAATACTTTTTCTGCAGTTAATATTTCTTGACTCAAAGAAAAATTAATTTTTAAGCGAATGCATGATCATATTTTCGAAATTGTTTATTACTATTGGTTTATATGTTGGTCGAAGGATTTACAAAGAGATGTCTAGCAGCCATGCTGTTGTTAAAATGACGGCAAACATGATTAGTTGTAGTTCAAAATTTACTATAGAAGAATTTCTCTACATGTTCATCTCTCAAATAAAAAAAAATGGCACAAAAAATAAGATTAGCTCAAATCATATACAAAAACAGCAAATGAGTGCAGAAAAAAGTGTATTGACTTCAGATAATGTTCTAAAGTTAAATCTATCATCATTGGCATCTGGCGATTTTATAGCGATTATTATTATATTACTTCTTAGCGATGGAAAAATATTCCACCCACTTCACCTGCATATAAATATTTTCGCTCTCATGTTCGAAAGTCGCATGATTTTTTTAAAAAAAAAATTATTTCCATTTATTTATTAATTTCGTATTTTGGTATAATTTTTAGCTTTTACAGGGATCGGCTTATACTTAAAAAATATGTAATACTCAAAAATTCTACCCTTTTCATTTATTAAAAAACACCCTGAATCAGTGTACTTTTTTTACAATTTTAGCTGTTTATAAATAAGCTGTTTGTGTTTCAGAAACATAATACAGAACTTGCCCCTGGGAAAGTGTTATCATTAAAGACAACAGCCTCCTCAGTTTCCAGAGTGTTTGTTCAGTTAGTATGTGTAAGTGTACTTTTAGTTGGATATTTTATAATTTTTTTCTATAATATTAAATAAGGTTAATGGGTAATTAATAAGATTGCTAAATTTTTTTTTAAGAATAATTGTTGTAGTTTTAAGAAATATATATACATTTTTTTTAATTTTATGCTCCCAATTCTGTTAGAAATTAATCGTTTTAGCAAAGGGTATTTACACGTTTTTACTACACGTATTACGAGAATTTAGTCAAAGTTTATAATGTAAAAATTATTTTTTTTCAAATGTTCGGTCTAATAACCTTTTTTCTGAACTATAAGGCTGCTTCATGAATTCCATTATGAAAGCACTTTTTGTAAAATTTTTAAGGCTATTGATTTCCATTCCTCTTCTACTACTTTCCAGAGCCCATCATTCGTAGTGGGTTTTGTGGTATTTTAGTGAATGAGTTTTTTTTTAACGGACCAAAGTCATGAGAGTCCATAAATGAAACTTCTGGGACTTTGCAGGAAGAAATATTTTGAAAAGGTATATAATCAATACCTTCAACAAAAGACGGCAGACATTAAGTGTTCGAGTTTTTTAAGTTGTAAATCTTGGTTTATTATTTTAATTATTGTTGCTACAAATGTATTTAAAGACTTTACATGGAAAGGGGGAGGGAAGGAGACTGGCGAGAGTTAATCATACTTAATTAAAAAAGTCAGTCAGTTTTGTCTTTAAAATGGATCAAAAAGTGCAAGACTGTGATCATTAATTCACCTTTGCAATTCTAAAATCCAAGAATTCATAATAAAAAAGAAAAGAAAATCTCAGATTCTGCTGAATCTGTTTATTTCTATTATATATGTTTACCATTTTTCTTTTTAGAAGAACAAAGGATTAGAGCTATTGAAGAATTTGTCATCATCTTTTGTAGAAAGCAAGAAATTATTTATTGAAAAAGCAGTCTGTTTTGGAGAGTGAAATTTATTATTTTAGGCTTCGCCTGGAGTAATTGTTAGAGACAACTCTCTGTAGCCATCATTGTATTTGATTTGGTGCAGTATCTGTAGAGTAAATAGAGAAGTCAGGTGCGTAGTGGTAGCGTTTAGCGCTCCCAACGCACAGGTCCGAGGCTCAATCCTCAGGCTGGGCAAGGTGTCGACTCAGCCTTTCATCCCTTCATTGGGTCGATAAACTGAGAACCAAGCATGCTTGGGAACTAAACACTGGGGGCTCCACGTTAGGCTGACCACCTAACTCTGGGTATATGCAGAAATAGAATTTTCAGATATGGTTACTGTAGGCCCTGGCCCACATGTGCAACCGTGCCACTGAGTTTAGTTATCTGTAAATAGCAAGTAACTCATAAATGGGAGGACTGCCCAAATGTCAGATATATGTACCAGCTAAGGTGTTTTCTATTACAGCAATATGTTTACCAAAAAAAAAGCCAAATAATAGATAAATAATTGCTAAATTATTTTCTTACTTATAAAACCACTAAAAATCAATTAATAGGATTGTAAAAAATGGTTCAAGTATCTTAAGAAATAAAGTACAGGGTTAGCAAGAAATAAGTTACCCACTTCAGAGGGGCTCTAAAATACGTTCTATTGGTCTAAATAAGATTTAAACTACAGATTATTCAGATGATGCATGTTACATTAATTAATTTAAAAAATAGTACAAAAAGTCACCAATAGATGACGCTGTAACACAAATGGCATTTAATTGCATATATTGAAAATGTGAAACATAATTTGCGTTACAGCACATGTCTATTGCCATTTTTCTTTGGATAAAACGAAGGCGGATTCTGCATGAACATTAGTTTCTTCTCTGTTCGTCATGCCTATGTTGCAAGAAAAAGCGCTACTGATGAAATTATTCTACCAGAACCAACAAAACTCC
The DNA here is from genome assembly GCA_026543865.1 of Argiope aurantia. NCBI lineage: Eukaryota > Metazoa > Arthropoda > Arachnida > Araneae > Araneidae > Argiope > Argiope aurantia. Next base: position 797,830 of record JAPMOR010037819.1, on the reverse strand, counting down.
GTTGCAGCTCTAAAAGAATTTCGTCGTATGAAGCAAATACGAAGAGGTCCAATGTCTCCAGGTGCCTTAAGCAGAAAGATGCAGGGAAAAAAAAAAAACTGAGCAACTTGTCATTCTTCTAGATAGAGGACGAAAATAAAAATCCCGTCTTCCAGCGTCGAAAATGTTGCGACCGCGCTCGTTGAAGCCAGAAGTCAGTTGCCGCATAATAGTGTGAGTTTGCCAGTTGTTTCCCGTGTTCTGGATATGCAACTGTACGAAAAATCGTGCGGCAGATTTTGCTTTTTCTCCATACAAAATCAAGTCTGTGCACCTGTTGCAGGATGGGGACTTAGAGGTCCATAAAACTTTTGCACTTCAGTTCCTTGCTCGAATCGTCCTCCCGTTGCTGTGGTGTGGAGAGGGGGGGCAGCTCAGGTGTCGTCCTCGTCATCTGACCGCGGTTCAAAATTGCGAGGTCCGTCCTAAAATAGCCCTAGTGTTGCTTCAAACGGGACGTTAATATAACCAAACCAATCCTTGCTCGAATGGTGGTTGACACAACTTGGCCATGGAACATTCTGTGGAGTGATGAGGCCCACTTTTGCCTCAATGGGCAAGTTAATACCCACAATTGTCGAATTTGGGCAGAGGAAAACCCTCGCGTTATTCAGGAATAACCCTTGCATCCTGAAAAAGTGACAGTATGGTGTGGTTTTACAGCTACCTTTTATCATTGGGCCGTATTTCTTTGAAGAGATAACTTCAAATGGAGTCCAAACCTTTTCCGTCACAGTACAACTGTATCATGATATGCTAAGGGATTTTGTAATCCCAACTCTTCTACAGCGTGGATACTTTCAAGACATCGTTTTCATGCAGGATGGTGGACCACCTCATATTGATCGTCGTGTAAAGCGATTGTTAATGCAGCATTTCACAGAAGCACGAGTTATCAGCCGTCATTTTCCAACTGTATAGCCTCCTCGCTCGGCGGATATCACCCCTTGCGACTTTTGGTTGTAGGGTTATTTGAAGAACAATACCTACCGTCAAAGGCCATCATCTCTACCAGATCTGAAGTACAGCGCCATATTCTTAATATTCCGGCAGACGCACTGCGGTCATCTATAGAAAAATGATTCTCCAATTAGAGCATATTGTTGAAAATAAAGGAGGAAATATTTTAATTTTACTTTATTTAACCATTATAAACCATATTAAATGGTTTTATGTGTAATACAACGCCACCTAACGGTGAATTTTTGTACTAATTTTTTTTTTATTTAATAAATCTAAAGTGTATTATCTCTTTAATCTGTAGTTCAAATTTTATCTCATTTGGATCAATAGAACGCATTTTAGAGTCCTCTGAAGTGGGTAACTTATTTCTTGCCAACCCTGTACATCTAAAGTTAGTGAGAATGGAGAATTTAATTTTCTAGCCTTCCATTCTTAACATTTGCTGGGAATTCTGCAGTGTCTTGTTATGCTATTGATCACCTCTATGAAGTTTGCTTTTTATAAAAAGTAGTCATGTGCAGTATATCTTTTTGGAAATTAATGTGCATTTGTTTATAAGCATTTACTTATTCAATTACAAATTTGAAATTAGATACAACAGGCAGGCATAAAATTATTTTGAAATTCTTTCCTCACTCGGTGTCTTAAATCCACCAACATCTTAGCAATGCAATTATGTCATATATATTTTGAGGCCCTCCAGAATCTTAAAGGACTAGACAAGTAATTCTAGTGCCTGTGAGAAAAACTGCCATTAAATTTTCTATGAACATATTAACACATTGAATTATATATTATTTCGCTTTATATTTCATGTTAACTACAATTGTAAGGAGATAAATTATTTTATGTTCTAATTTATTTTATAGTTTTCTTTCTTTTTTTTTACATTGTATTTTTATTTTTAGACACTGAAGAACTCTAAAACTGAAGAGAAATTGTGCAGGAAAATTCTTGATTTGAGCAAGAAGATTTATGATTTGGATTCATATCATTTATTATTTCCTGATCGGATAAAGAGTTCTGTGTTTAGGAACGTGATTTTGGTAAATTTTCTTTTGATATTTGTATATTATCCTGCTAATCATGAAAGTTCATTCAAATATTTTGAAGCAAGTTTTTATGATAACTCTTAAATATGGATTATAGTTTGTTTCCTGAACCATGAAAATTGATGCAGATCCTACTATTATTAATGGTAAATTGCACCATTTTTTAATAATTTTAGTTTTTCAAAAAATGTGGAATAATCGCTTTCAAATGATTGGAGAAACTTGAGGTGGTTCTTTATATGATTTCATGTTTAATTGAATGATGCCATCGTCAATGATAGTGATGCATCAAAAAGTATATAAAATATTTCAAAACTTGATTCTTTTATCAGAATTGTATACTTTTCTTAACATGTGAATGGGTATTTTTCAAATATTACAAAAATTACATATATTTTGTACTAGAAAATTTGAATGCATCTTACTCTAACAAGTAATGAACTAAATCCTTTCTCAACAAATAATAAAATTTTGTCATTATACTGATAGTTAATAATTATTCTTTTTAGTTTACCCATCAGTATATATAATTTCCCAGTTCTGTATTTAAAAATATCCTCACGAATCCGAAATTCCATATTTTGTTTTAGCATGTAGGGTTTTATAAACATATACATGCGAATAAAGTTAAGCATGAAGAATAAAAATCGTTTTATTTATATTTTTTATGATTTATTATAACATAGATTAATGAGGCAGGATCTATGCGTTTTATTACATGATGCTTATTCATTATATTGTCACTTTATAAGACAGCTGGAAGTGATTTCTGTTATTTTTTATCGGTCTTTTTTATCTTGTGTTTTGCGATGCTTTTTTTTAAAAATTATTATTAATAATAATAATAGACTACTACTTGTTGTATCTGATTTAAATGTTTGTTTGTGTGTGTGTCTGTGAATGTTACATGTAGAAGATATCTCAAAGCAAAAGAGAGAATTGCATGACAGAGAGTGATGTAAAGTCAAAAATAATTAATTATGGGATCGTAAATTTTACATTTTATTTGCATTTTTCATGTTGGATTGTAGCAAAGATTTACGAGCTGAGATCTGCTGATTCATGACATTTTTCACTTTATTTGAAGGTTACTGTAAATGTTTTCTTCCAGCATTATTTTTATTTTTTTATTTAGCATTGCATTTTTTTTTTCTGTTAGTGGATGGATATTTGTTTCAAATCAATTTTAGTGATTAATTTTGAACATTATGGTTAGGAAAAATTTCTGTGCAGGTAAACAAAACTTTTACATTTATAGTACAAATAATTTTTTAAGCACTCAGCCAGTATGTATGAGATTTTGTACAATAACTTACGTTAGTTAATCTTTGACAATCAATACTAGATATTGTGTTGATTGAGCACATTTTAGAGTAACCTAATAATAATTTTAAATGGATTAGTTGTCAAAAACATCTATTGTTAAATTTGAAATGCCAGTAATTGAGATATATATATTATTAGTCGCTTAGCAACTTTTTTTAAAAATTTATTATCTAAAATACCAGTTTTGTCTTTCAATGCATATTGCAGAAATGTATATATGCTATCAGCAAAACTTGATTGTTAGCACTATGGGTTATATTACAATATAGGCTGTTATACACTGAATGCAAAAGGGTTGCATTTATATATGTAAAATACTTGATAACTTGAAGGAAAGTGAATAAATGGGGAGATTTGTTTTGCTGGGGGGGGGGCTTGTTATAAAAGGAAATTGTATAAAAATTTGATTGTGCAATTTATAATTTTTTTTTCCAAATGACAGAATATTTTGGACAGATTATCTATCATAATGTGGGTGATGTCATTAACTAGATTGTAACTGTTACATAATGGTGATTAGGTTACATTGGTTTACATGGCGGTTAGATTACATTGGTTTACATGGCGGTTAGATTACATTGGTTTACATGGTGGTTAGGTTGAATATGTTCAGAAGATCTGGAGGATGATAATTTTATCTTATCAAATGCATATATATTCTGCTCTGTCTCCTGTTTCATTTTAAGTCTAATTTGTGGTGAGATAATTTCTGGGGAGTTCCATTTGAATCTTAATATGTGTTTCTGTTACAGTTTTCTGCTGTAATCTGTAGTAGGAGTTTTTTTTTATGTTAGTGTTAATATCTTCTAGAGAAATCCAGTCTATAAATGGTTAGCGATCTGTAACTTTCCTTGCAACAGAATCTGCTACTTTATTCCATGAAATTCCTGAATGACTGGTTATCCATTAAAAAGATTTTTAGTTTAAGCTTTTTTTTATATAAATTTTTGGAATGAGCAACTGTATGATCTTGAGCAAATGGAAAAGGATATTTTTAAATGAAAAAAAAAAAAAAAAGGACTAAATGACTGTATGCAAGAATTAAAATATCCTTGTTCAGAATTATTATATAATCTAATGCTTAGCTTATCACTAAAACTTCCATCGTACAAGTAGAATTTAGTTGATGAATATAAAAAAAAAAAAAACATTTTTGGATGCTGGATGAATCTGCAACTGAGATGAAATTATGTGATTTTGAATCATCAGTAGCTATGATGAAATTATTTGTAAATGCGATTCAGATCCAGCCTGGAAAGTAAACTGCAATGAATGGCTGAAACAGGTTTTTGCTTTGAAAATTGAATTTTTTTTAAAGAAGATTTCATAGGTGTTGGAATGGGAAAGTTTTGGAAAGTTATTAGATGTTTTTGAGAACTATTGAGACTATAAAAGGCATATATTTTGTGGAGTTTCTTGAAGATTCTCAATCAATTGTACATTGAAAATATTGGTATTACTTGCCAATGGGGAAAAAGTATGATTGTCTATTTGTTTTTTAAAAATTTAAATGCTTAAGCATTTGATATTTTCAGAAAGTATATATTGTCTTGATTATTTTAGTTAAATGATATTAGCGATTCAAACAAATATACCTAACGTTATTCTATGAATCATTTTTTGTATAGTGTTGAAAATTTGAAACACATTTCAGCAAACGTATTCATAAATTGGAAAACTGTAATAAAAATGCTGCTGTTATTGATTGCAATTAGATTTTTGTTCTTAGACCATTTATTTTGAAATCTGGAATTTTTAGACCATTATTTTTAAAAGGCACTAACTTTTAAAAAAATTATTCCAATTTGATTCGGTTGTTGGATATGAACTTATGAATTGCAATGATATCTATATCAATAATATCATTTTAATCAATAATATGTAAGAATTATAAAATGAAACAAGCTTTTTTAAATAAAAATTAAATGGTTATTTCATGCACAAATTTTCATTATTAAATCATACCGGGAAGGGATTAAAGCATTTTAATTCTTTGCAAATATATAATCACATTTTCTGCAATTTTTTAAAACTAAAGTAAGAATTGTATATAATTTAAAAAGCAAGTTTTTATCAATTTTTTGGAATGCAAAAACGTTCGAAAAAAGGTCTTTACTAAACTTCAGAAGTAAGAATCGATGAGATAATTTTTTATAGCTTGACCATTTCTGAATGCTGCTATTTTTTTCTATTACAAATAATTTAAGAAATTCATTTTGAACATGGCATCGTACTATAGTCAATTTCATGGCAGTTTTGCCAGTCTTATGATGATAGCCATCTCAAAATGCTTAGTTCTTCGCTTTATAAGACTGCAACTAAAATTTCTAAATATAGCAATTTAGTACAGGAGGAAATTCACAGTTTCCGTCCCAACTATGACGAACTTTATTTATTGTTACATATATAAAAATCAAATATAAATTGTTTCATTATGCTATGCTTCTATATCAATATTGACATTTTCTGAAACGATGTATCCATCTGAATAAACTGGTAGTTTGTTAATTCTAAGAAATGCTGAAAAAAAATCGTACAGTTTTATTGTTAATCTTATAAGAGTTGACTTAATTTTTTGGTATTGATGGTTTTTCATTTTTATAAACTTTTTTTTGTTTTTGTCAAAAACCAAAAAGACATAATTTGTTTTACAATAGAAGATATTGTGCAAATGTTGCTCAAATACAGAACTAAATATTAAAATTAAAAAAAAACTACTAATTAAAGAAAACGCTAAATTTAAAAAACATACAGAACTATTAAAATTTAAAAAATACAAAAAATTAAAATTAAAAAATCGATATAAACTATGCATTATTATAAAAAAGAAAATATCATATGCTTAGAAAATATCCATGGGTACATGTACAAAGATGATTAATTTTTTTGGCTAAGGTGCTTAAAAAGTGCTTAGAAATACTTAATTTTTGCAGCAGTTTCTCACTATGCACCTTGTCATATAATTTTTACATTTCTTAATTCAGTTATCTTCAATGTATGGAACCCTCTGCTCACCCCCCTCACATACACACACAAATCATGTATATGTGTTTTTTGCATTGAAACATCCTTGCACATGAAGAGGTTGCATTTGTCTCATGTACCATTTTTGCACCGAACAGTTTTTTAATTCGATCTGAAATTTGGAAAAAAATCAATGACAAATACTCACAAACAAAAAAAAAAAAAAAAAAGCTAAAGAATAAATATCACAGATGTAAGTTGCTTCTATTAAAAACTTTAAATAATTTGCATATTATTTAAATTATTTGTATTTTATTAATTTAAATATTTATTTTTATTTTCTAGAAATATCTGAGGCAATTGGATATTAATTTCTGTACCGATTTCTTACTGTATGTTCAAAAAAAGAACAGGAGGAAGATTTTTGAATTGAATTTAGTGAATTTATTAAATGGGCTTGTTCAACCTTCTTTGGTAAGCAAAATATTTTACTTGGTTCTTCCTTAAACTTATTATTCAAGTTTGTAAACTTATGCATATGTATTTTAGTGTATGTGGATTATTGTAATTTCTTTTGTTCCTTTATGTATGAAAGTATCTTTAAGCAGTTTAAAAAGTCTTCTATGAACTGTCATCTGTGTACTATAACTGTATGGCAATTGGAATATTTCAGACACATGAATATAGGACTGTTTCATGAGTTGCATTTTTGTGACTCAATGTCTCTTTTTAACCGGCCTTTCTCTGATTTTCCAATTTATAAGCTGGACATTTAACATCTGTTAATAAATTTAAATAAATCATTAATTTTTTTCTGAAAAAGGTCCTTTTTATTATTACATAATAAATGTCAAGCAATTATAAAAATATGTATATGTTTGTGTATGTTGATGCTTTACATGCCAGACTTAGAAATACAAACTTGGTACATATATGTAATTTGGAAGATGAAAAATGTGCATCAGTGGGATTTTTGAAATTTTAATTAAAATTTAATTAAAATTTTCCCTATTGACAACTCTCAAAAATATTATTACACAAAAATAATTTTTACACTATTTAAAAAATTTTAAAATTGTCTTTTTAAACATTCTGTTTAATGGTAGTACAAGTTTTTTTTCCAAATTTTGGCAATTTTCAAAAAATATTTGTTTCCCTTTTTTTCAACAATAGATTGCATTGCTAGCCTGAAATTATTGATCCACTCTTGAAAGTTTAGGAGGAAAGATTCGGTTTAATCTCTGTGAAGATTACATGACAAATAAAACAATGGTTACTTATTGCACTATTTTAGAAAATAGATGATCCATTTAATTATATTTTTAATAGCTCTGTGATGCCAAGAAACTTCTTTGGAAAGGTTCATGTACACAATGAGCAGAACGTGTATAAGACAACTAAAATAATATGGGTTTTCATTTCTATGAAAATTTAATGCTTAAAAAGTTAAAATTATCTGTCCGAGAGATATATTTGAAATGAAATGCAACCAATACCTGTTTTTTAATATGCTGATTTCCAAAGGTGACTAGACTTTAAACAAAATGAGAAATATCAGTTATTAGTCATGCTTTTTTTTAAAACTAATAAGTAGTTTTATTTAAAGCCTTACTCTAATCTTTTGTTAAAAATTTTTTTTAGATATCAGTAGCATTGAAGGAGATTGTGAACCGAAATCAAATCCTGCAATCTACTTGGGTGAAAGCTTTCAAAAATTTGGCTGATTTTCTAAAAATGTATGAATAAAATATTTTAAATATTTCATGAAAATACTTTCTTTATTATAATATTGTTTAATTCTTATTAATTTCTATTTCTTATTAGATGTATTTGGCAGCCTGAAAAATCTGTGTCTTATAATCGAATTCCCGAATTTGATGTTCAGGCAGATGCAGTTTTTAAAGAGTATGCACTAGAATTAAAAAAGGTATGACTTGATACATTTTGATTTAAAATCATTTGTAAGATTATATATTTGTGTTTAAACAAATGTTTGAATGTTATAAAATTTATTAAAACAATAATTATTAAAAATACTTATAATCTCTTAAATATGCTTAAAACTTCCAACTATTTAAGGTTTTAAAAATATTTATTTATTCATTTTTCTCAAACAAAAATACTTCGTTGCATATAATATTCCATATAAACAAAAAAAGTGTGTTTTCTAATGGCAACTATTGGTTTGTTTTCAAAACAAAAAGACAAGCCTTCCGCTCAGTAATAAATAATTTATCAATTGAAATTAATAATCGTTCATTGCAATGTGTGCCAGAAATTAAAATAATTTATAAAATCATTGATTCCATCATACTGAAAATATACTAAATCAACTTACATGTACAATAAAATTTGTAAATACTTTTAACGTCAATTGGAATGCTACCTCATAAACTTCAATTTAACCTGAAGCTATCATAATGCTTCTTGGAAATTTAATCTGTACTAATAATAAAGTTTTATGTGTTTACAGACCAGACTATTTGACCTAGAATTACCAAATTAGGCACATATACTTTGAAAAATGAGAATTTGTACCTTTGAGAAACTTTTTAGCATTTTAATTAATTAAAAATTATTCGACTGAAGTTTGATGTTTTTCCACGACAGGTTCCAAAAGTATTGCATAGAAATAAATTTTGCATCGTTCCAAAATTAAAAAAAATTATCTTTTTACTGATACCACTTGCAGAACAACTAGAATTAGATTATTTAAATATCTAGGATTTTTGCCTGTAGTTTTGTAAATATTACATTAACCCATTGGGGTGCACTGCATTTAAATTCACTTGTTTCTAAAATCGTTAAATTCAGCTATAAATGAAAAAAAAATGTTTAAAAATCACTTTTAACCTTCTTTTTTAATCATAAATAACAATTTAAATCAAGCCGATTCTTAATTTTGAGATATAGCACTCTATGTAAAATCCCCCCCCCCGGAATTTTTTAAATTTTTTTTCTAGTAAAAAAATAATTACAATGTTATTTTGTTGGCTGTATCTTAAACTATTTAATCTATGTATTTTTAAATTTTCCATAGAGGAAACATGCATATATTCATTAGATAAAATTAGGTATTAAATCAAATGGAGCACTGCACCGATCATGTTACTGGATGGGACACTATGCCATAAAGAGAACGCCTGTGTCTTCATTTCCTGTTCTTCTTTTTCCCATGGAAAATTAATTCAATTCAAAGAATAGTGTTTCGGATGGTCAGAATTCTTGGAAATGACCAATTCTTACTATATATAGTTTTTTAATCTATACTTATATAAATCTCAATGTGTCTGTGTTGGCGCTCTACAGGCCAGACCGTTTGACCTACAGCTACCAAATTTGGTACATGTATACTTTGGAGGTCGGGAATGTGCATCTGGGGTCCCTTTTTTTAAATTTTTAATTAGAATTTTAATTATTAATTAAAACTAACTTTCCCGCCAAAAAAATCTTCATTTTCCCCACCGCCAAATGAGTAAGACTTCGGGTCCCCCCCCCCCACACACTAAAGAGGCTAGCGTTAACATTTTTTGGCCGATTATTTCAAACGATTCTGTTTATTTTTTTAATGTTTGATGCATTTAAAATTAAACGTTGTTAATTAATCGATCTTTCAGATTCATTCTGAAGAACTTTTGAAATAAAATAAAACAAATTAAAGGAAATTACAGATTTCTAATCTGCATAGCGTTACCCCAACTGGTGTAGAAAATTCACGCATGCGCATTGTTTTCTGATTGTTGACAAGGGATTCGGACTCGTTTTAAATTATTTTTAGGTAAATTGTGTGCTTTTGCAATTATATTGTATTTATGTTAGTTATATATTTTTTGTATATGCTTATAGTTTTAAATATATCGTTTTTTAAGTAGTTTACTTTAACCTGTTTTCGACCGATTATTTTAAACGATTCTGTTTATTTTCTTAGTGTTTGATGCATTTAAAATTAAACATTGTTAATTAATCGATCTGCTCATGATGAATTTGAGAAAATTTTGTTGACAAATTCTTGAGATATTACATAAATTAAGATATATTCTTTAGTGCCCATAAAGTTTAAAAGCTCAGTGACTCTGTTTTCAGTAATCATATTATAAAAAAATGCTTTGTTTCAGTAAAAAATATTATTATATTAATTTCAGATTCATCCTTTCCACTTTAATTTAAAGCATAAATTCTACGGGAGCTAACAGAAAATTAGAGAGATACATATTACGCTATGACTGAAAGCCTTTATAATTATATGAGTGAATTATATGACTATTAAAATTTGAAGTTTTAAAATATTTTGACGAAGAAGTTATTAAAGTAGGAATTGCATAAAATATTTAATTATTAAAATTTTAACGAACATTAAGATTAGCGAACCAGCTGGTTGCCAAAGGCGGCTAGTTTTAAATATAACTGTAGATTTTTTTTGAAAATTAATTGCATTAAAAATGGCACAGAGAGATCAATTAAATTTTTCCGAAACACAAAATATACTTCAAAAATTGCCCCTCAATAGCAAATCTGAGCATGCCTTCTTGTAGTGTGCTATGGATTGTGCTAAATCTGCTTCACAGGTATAACATTTATTCAAATTCTATAGAGTTTACTCATTTTCACGCTTAACTGCAATGGTTGCGTAGTCGCACTTTCCAGAGCTCTTGCGATTCAGTGTTCCAGTTGGTGGAATGCCCCCAAAATCCAAACTTTTTCACAAAATTTAACCTGTGTACTACTATAGGCCTTAATAGGTTTGTGTGAACTTAAAATCTACTAAAGGATAGTGTGCCACAGAGGGTTAAAACAAACAAGTCAGCCTGTTTGCAGTGTGAATGAGTTTCATAATCGTTTAGATGTTTCCTTGGAAAGGAGAGCCAATCTCAAGCAGAGCTGGCTCGATGGTTACAAGTGACACCGAAAGTAGTATCCAGGTTGTAGAATCAATTCCAAACAAGTGGTACTGTCACCAGGAAAACCACCATAGAGCAACGGCATTTGCACATAATCGCTACTTAGTATTATGTGCACATATGTTGACAATTGCTTCTTGGCCTACTCGTGATTTTGCTGCTGTGTTTGGAATAAGAATTTCCTTCCAAACATTATATAAATGTCCAGAGAAGGCTCTTTACCCTGGTGTCCACTCTTGTATGCCCTTTTGACTGCATCCAACATGAAAACCCGGTTCTTGTGGAGCCGAACACATAAGTATTGGATGCAACATGAATGCGGGCCTGCTCTTTTCAGTGATGAGTCAAGATGCACCACAGCGATTGAATCTCGTCAAATCATCATCTTGGATTTTTATCGATGATAATGCATGGCCACATTGAGATCAAATTGTTAATGATTTTCTTGAAGAAGAGACTATTCGCCGTATGTATTGACCCTCGAGATCTCCTGATCTCAATACTACTGAACATGTATGAGATGGTCTGGGAAGGGCCATTTCTCAGCGTCCTCCCCCCTCAAGATCCTCCAGGATTTAAACAGAAGTGCTTTTGGAAGAATGGGCTTTGTTGCCACAAACATTTATTGACATATCAGTGTCATAAACAATATGAGAGCTTGTTGTGGGATTTGTGTAGCAGTACATGAACTTTCACCAAGATAAATGCTTTGTCTCTGATTCATGATTTAACACTTTTTTAATATACTGCCACTCTTACTTCACTATTATAATCTTTTCCATATTGTTATGTTGCTGTATTCTTTCTTCCATTGTAATATATCTCTGTACCAAATTCCGTGTCAATACAGTGGATAGTTCATCAGTTTTCACAGATTTTATGTTTGTGTCCTTGATTCTGGACATTGAATATATTTCTTAAATGATTCCGTTTTTTTTTTTTTTTTTTTTTTCCCTTCCAAAATGTCATGATAAATAGCGTAATTAGCAAAAATAGTCTTGTTTTTGCCTTCTAGGGAAAATGTAGTAGCCTTGATTCCCATTATTGTTTTCAGTTTTAACAGCGCTCTTTTATTGAAAGTAACAAAAAAGATTGAACATTTTATTCCGCCCCCCGAAATGTGCTGCGAAAACAAAAATATGAATTTAATGTGTTTAATAATTTATTGTAAATAAATACTGTGCTTAAATTTATTTTTTTACTTCTCAGGGAATTTTTTTTTTCATTTGTTTTATGTATGCTTTTTCTTTTCCTGCAAGTATTGGAAATATAAATTCGTATCTTTTTGCCAATTTATGACATTCTCAAAATTTCTTCCGACTATTTTTACATAAAAAATGCTTCTAAATCTTAAAATAATACTAAACGCATTAAATTAATTTAAATTTATTATTTGATAAATTATAAGTACGGATTTCTCCTGTAGTTTTCAAGAAGTAATTTTTTTAAAAATTATGTTTTCTTAAGCATTTTTGTATACTGTGGACGACAATTTGATCCTAGTTAATGTTATTATTGGTTTTATATTATCAAAACAGGTCAAGTATCGACATATTCAAATGAACACAATATTATATTAAAGACGACGGCGTTAGTATAACATACATTTATTCTTCACAAGAAGTAGATGTACAAGCATATAAGTAATTTTAGAATAACAACAAAACAAAGTGATGCCACTCAAGCTAAAGTAATTATACAAAATTGTTTGCTTGCTTGCCGCAACATCCTCCCCACCCTGGTCAACCTCCAGAGGTATGACCAGTTGAATTGAACGGATAATCTCCTTTCCTTTGACACGAAGGATGCAGGTTCGAATTCTTCCGTCCCGCCCATCGATTAATTTCACCACGAGAGCTTTCTTCCACATTTATCGTGGTCGCAGATCTTCTTGTAATAGGACCAAGTCTCCTACTCGTACTCGTAGTGATTGCTTTACATTCCCTACTTGATGAAATGTACGTAACTCCAAAAGATATTCTTTGGACCATCTTTTCCAATATGTATCCAATAAGTCTTGCTGTTGCCTGTAAATTTTTGTGATCTTGTCATTTCTAGACTCGGGTCCGGATGGGACAGTGGTCAACTTTCGACCAGTTAGGAAATGAGCTGGGGTCAAAGCTTCCTCTGTATCATTCTCACCACGCTCATAAATCAGAGGTCTACTGTTGGGTGCGGCTTCTATTCCCACTTATACCGTAGTTAAGGCTTCCTCATCTAGTAATGAGCGACCAAGGGATTTTCGAAGACATCGTTTGGTTAGACCTATTACTCGCTCGCACCATCCTCCCCACCAAGCTACTCGTGGTGCAATAAACTTCCACTTTATACCATTGTGAGCATAGAATTGCTGCACTTTCGCTGAAGTCGAATGTATTCCAAAGGAAAATGAGTTCTTTGTTTGTGGCGTGGAAGGTAGTGACGTTGTCACTGTATATAGTATGTGGAAGTCCTCTTCTACTGACAAATCTTTGCAAGGCCAAAAGAAACTTGTCTACAGAAAGGTCAGAAACAAGTTCGATATGCAAGGTTCTAGCAGTAGAACATGTAAATAGCGGGATGTAAGCTGTATTGGAAGGTTTAAAGGTCCTAATATAAACTGGGCCTGCAAAGTCTATTCCAGTAGTATCGAAAGGTATACCAGGAGTAAGTCTGTCAGCTGGAAGAGGGGCTTCTATTTCATTAGAACTTAAAGTATGAGATAGTTTGCACGGTAAGCAGGTTTTAATCACTCGCTTGATGACTTGACGACCACGGAGTATCCAAAACTCGGAGCGTAATTCTGAAAGAACTACACGAACAACCAAATGATGTAGACGAATCTAATCAACAAGTGCACAAAATAATAGATCCTTCAAGTAGTATTGGGTGTCTTTGTTCAACTGATATTCGTGCGAATTGTAGCCTACCACCAAGTCGTAAAATGTTATCTTTTAGAAATGGGCTAAACCGAGAAATTTTCGAGGATTTAAGTAAGAAACGATTATGCTCTAGTGCATTGATTTCTACAGAAAAACTCTGTTTCTGTATAACTGAAATCCAATAGTTTCTTGCCTTATTCAGCTCATCAGTCGTCAATTCTGAAGTAAAATGTTGTCGAGATTTACAGTTGTTCAGAAAACGATAAATCCAAGCTGTAATTCTCAAGAGTTTTGTGTATGAACTGAAGCGGGATATATCGATTAAAGTTTAGATAGTGGATGTACGCAATGTTTGGTTCTTTACTTGACGAGCTTCTAGTAAGGCTTCCAAAAGTTGTTTTAAGAAAAGTTCTTTTTGAAGTGTCACCTTTTTAAGTGGAGAAAGTCTATTGCGACTGCAAACTAGGCGAACCTTTGTTTCGTTAAGCTCGGTGAAACAAATGTATAATGCGGCACCATAGGCCTTTTCCGAAGCATCACAAAAGACATGGATACTCATGTGAGAATTAGCAGAAATTCCAATCCAGCGAGGAATATGTATCTTGTTTAAAGATGATATTTCAGATACCCATCTGTTAAATTTTGCGGCAATGCCTGGAAGAATTTCGTCCCATTGAACTCCCAAGAGCCACGTGGTTTGAAAAAGAATTTTTCCAACTACTATTGCTGGTGCATAGAGGCCTAAAGGATCATACAACTTTGATACAATTTTAAGAAGTAAACGTTTTGTTGCAGGAACAGCAAACTGATAAACATTTTTCGTTTATATCTGTATGAAACACGTCTTCTTTGGTATTCCAGTTAATTCCTAATACTTGCGTATTGCATTTAAAGATGATATCCTTTAGTTCCCAAATAGCCTGTAGGTTCTTGGAGTTTGTACTCCATTTAGACAAAGGTTAAACTTATCTGTGTCATTAAATCTTGCATTTCTTGGTAAAGAGTTGTTGCTTGTTCAGCAGTATCCACTCTCATTACAAAGTCGTCCATGAAAATATTATTCTCCAGGTGCTTAGCTGCAGTAGGATAGGAATCAGAGTGCATATTAGCTAATTCGCGAAGAGTGGCAGAAAGCAAAAAAGGACTAGAACTCAATCCAAAAGGTAAACGTGAAAAACGATAAGTAAGTATTTCATTTTGCAAATGTATTTTTCCGTTTGCATCCTTTTCTGTCCTAAACCACAGGAACCTAGTGCAGTTTCTATCCTCTTCATCCAAAATAAGTTGCAAGAATGCTTGATGTCCATCGCTCGTGATTGCGAATTTGTGAAGTCGAAATCGTAACAATGTTGCAAATATTTCTGGAAGAAAATTAGGACCCTGCTCAAGAGCACCATTTAAGGAAGGATGTCCTGGTGTATTAAAAGAAGCGTCAAATACAATTCGCCATTTCTTTTCGTCATTCTTTTGTTTTTTCACTATATGATGAGGGAAGTAAAATAGTTTTGATTCGTTGTAAGGACTATTATCGGCAAGTTCAACATGTTGGTTATCGATATAATTTTGCATCTGTTCTGTATAAATATCTCTTAAGTCTGAATGAGTAAAGAGTTTGTTACGGAGTATTTGAAATCGTTCGAGTGCTATTTCGTAATTATTCGATGAAAGAATCACCTCTGGTTTCCATGGCAACTTTACAACGCGGCGGCCAACAACTTTGCAAAATAAATTGTGAAAATCACTTAAAATTTCAGAATTACGAATAGTCATCCCTTTATCTTGCATAGTTTTAATGCCAATTGTTTCCAAGTCCCAAAATCGTCTCACGTGATCGTCCAGATCACGTACCAAAGTTTCTGAGCTAATGTTGTGAACTGAAGAAACAGAAGAATATGCTATAGTAGTGAACGAACGGTTGCCGGAAAGAATCCATCCAAATACTGTAGGTATTAATACATGAGTCGCAGAAAGTCTAATAGGAGATGTAGTATGAACTATAGTCCAATAAAAATCACCACCTATCAGAATTTCTATAGGTAAGTCGTTTAAGCTGTCTGATGGATCAGCAAGTTTCAACTTTTGACTATGAGCAAAAGAAGACACAGGTTGGGGAGTAGATGGATGTAAGGCATAAGTATTTGAACTTTCAAATGCTTGTATATTTATTTTTGAGTTGCTCCAAATACTTGACAAGATAAACTTGACCTTCCGTCTCGTTTCAGTGTTTGTTGAAATGGATTCGAATGCTTGAAGATTCAATTTTTCTGAGCTAGTGATTTCCAGTTGCAGGAAGTCGATCAAACTAGGATGAATGAAGCTAGACTGACTCCCACGTCTAAGAGACACCGCGTTACTTTTGTTTTACCAGTTGGGCCAATTACATATACTCGAGCAGTTTGCAGATGAGTAAATTTAGGAGTTATAATATCAACGTTATTAGTAGACGTAATTGGAATGGTAGTTGAATTTGGATTCTCAGTTACAGTTTTACAGATGGAAACATGGTGCCTTTTTTTGCATTTATAGCAAAGGGCTTTGTCTTTCCGTGGGCAACTTTTACGTTATGGCCACGGTTTGTGCATAAAAAACAACGATTACTATTTTTTAACTTTTGTTTACGACTATCTATATCAATTACAATGTTACAGTCTTGCGGCCAGTGTCCATTAGTATCACAGAAAGCACAAAATGGAGAACGTTTTTTAATTGGCGTGCGTAGTGTTCTTGGAATTAACATATAAGTTAGCAGTGGAAGGTTTAAAATCATATTGAACAGACTGCTCACCTCTAATTTTCAGAGTAGTAAGTGCGCTTTCTACCTCTTCCGAGAGTAATTGTATTAATTTTGTTACGTCACCTTCCGAAATTTTCTGTCGTTTTGCAAAAATAATCCAACGGCAGCAAATGTCATCCGGAAATGCTCGTAAAATTTTAGGAGTTAAAATTCGGTCATAAGAATTAACATCCTTTCCCAAGGCACGTAGAGCTTGAAATCTTCTATTACACTCACTAAAAATTTCGTTTAGTGAAGTTTGTGATGGATTTCGTATTGGCGTCAAATTTTCTAAAAAGTCCAAGTGAGCTTGAATGATTCTGTTTTTGTCGTCATATTTGTCCGTAAGGAGTTTTTTAGTAGCTTCATATGTATCGGCAATAATGCTTATGCCATCTACCAATCGTTTTGGTTCATCTTGTAAATAGCCTCTTAAAAAAACATGTTTATCAATTACTGAAAGATTTGGATTATTATCTATAGAAGACTGAAATTGTTCCCAAAAACTTTGCCAAAGTTCTAGTTTAATTGTAGGCAGTTTTACAGTATACGATTGAATAGCAGGTGTTGTAATGCAAGGGTTTAAATTCATCGCCAAATTATTGTTATTAATAGCCAAATCAGTAAAGTTATTTGTAGTTGGCGCTAATTTATTTTGAATTATTTTTTTGGCTTTAAAAATCGCGAATGCAGCATTATCGTTATATCTTTCACATTGCAAAATATCGTTTTCGTATTCTTCATCAGAAAGTAAATTGTGCATTTCATTATCCGTTATTTTCATTTCATTTAAGGTAGTAGTTAAACGATTACAAGTATATTCCACATCTTCAATTGAAAAATCATCTTTTAAATTACTTATTTCAAAAGAAAAACGAGTAATATTACCGCGAATAGTTTTCCGTTTTCGCTTGAGTTGCGCCATTTTGTCTGCAGTTTCATCCGGGGTCGCCATTGCAGTAATCCGAAGTATAACACAAAAAATTCAGTAAAAAAGTAAACTTGCCGATATTTCGTAAAAGCAGGAAGTATAAATTCGCGGTCCTGATTCAAGTAGAGTTTTCGGCACCATATGTTAATGACGACGGCGTTAGTATAGCATACATTTATTCTTCACAACAAGTAGATGTACAAGCATATAAGTAATTTTAGAATAACAACAAAACAAAGTGATGCCACTCAAGCTAAAGTAATTGTACAAAATTGTTTGCTTGCTTGCTTGCCGCAACAATATTCATTTAGTGTGCTCATTACATTGTTTAATGTTATCAGGTTTGAAGCAGATAATTAACTAATGTGTCATTTTCAATCAATGTTAACAATTGGCATTTGTGGAATTTCTTACTGACTTTCTAGAAAAATATCTTCGAATTATCTTTCTCATACAGTGTAGTTCATATACTTTTGTCTGAATTAGAGCTCCCTAGATTGCTTTAAACTTCCAGGTCTGACTTGAAATCTGTTGAACAAACATACACCATTATCACTTGCGATTGAATAAAGTTTTATAGTTTTATGAAATACCAAAAAAAGAAGAAATTGATTTGCATTTTAAAGACAAAATCGAAATTTTTAAAAAGCATAAAAGTATCTCTGCGATGAATCGATGATTAGCGGCAGCACAGTACACAGACTCTTTTACAGAAAATTACACCGCCTCATTTTTGAAAAATCGTAAACTTTTTGTTACCTAGATCATAAAATCAAGATCAGTATATGTTGATTATTTGAAAGGAGACAAATGTGTTGAAGAATCAGGTACTTAATATTTCGTGCGCAAATCAGTTCCTATTTGATATCGGGTACTATTAGTTTCCCAAAATCTCCGATTTAAAACTCAAAAACTAAACGTTATCATGTTAAGTGTCGTTTTCTAAGAAACTTGATATTTGGAAAAATGTTCGATTTAAAGTATGTTAGTGTTAAAACTAAATCTGTTGATGTTTCACCAAGGTATTGTCTGAAATATAATTGGAATAATTTTACCTACAAGAATTTTAAAAACTGATTAGTGTTCTTGAAGATATTGTTTGTGAATGTTTTAATAAAGTTGTATTGTTTGTCATACTTGTGCTTTATTTTTCAGGATAAGTAACCGAATATAAAAGAGAAAAATGTGTTTCTACGTAATATCTTAAATGTTTTAAGTTCTGTTATTATTGAAATATATGCAACTTAATTGTTTTTAATTTGAATTGGAATATAAATCATATTGCAAAAGATGAATTGAGTAATATTTAAAGCAGTAAGACTATATACTATTAACATTTTTATTGTTGTTTTGTATAAAACAACAATAATAATTTTCTTAAAGCTCTTAGTAAACAATACTCATAATGATGTATAAATGTATTTGTATAAAATACTTTAATTTTCATTCCTGTTTAATTAATTCATAATATTAAGTATTAATTTTCAGTTTTTTATTGATCATAGATAAATGTGTATAGAATAAATATTATATTTTTGAATTTTATAATTTAAAGAATCTTGAGAGATGGATTATTGATATAATCCCATTTTTGAATACCATTTCACACTTTTTCTATTACTTGTAGTCAGGATCAAACAAACTCTTGTGCTCTTTGTGATATGCTGATGTATGACATATAAATTTTTGTTTGGTAATTGGAATTGCAATCAGTATAATATATACTGGCTATCCCATAAAATTGAATAAGCCTTTATTTTTTTTTAAATACCACACCAAGGCATTTATTTTTAATTACAAAGTTTAATTTGTTTGAAAATACTTTGGCTTCTGTGTAAGTTGGTTGTAAAAAATTTTTTAGCGTATTTTTATATGCCCTTTATAGTGAAATAATGTCCTTAAGAAATATGTAGTAAAATATTTCTTTTATATTCACTTAAACAGATGTAAAATTTTATATTTCCGTCGTCAAAACTTGCTGAGATAGGTTTAATCTTAAATTTAAAGGGATTAATCAGAAATTTAAATGAAAACATTTATTTCAGAAACACAAATTAATTCAATTTAGATAAACTGGTGTATGCTAATATTTGTGTAGCATTACATCATCCAATCATTATGATTCCAAAGGAATTTCTTAATCACACACTTTCATTGGTCAACAGTTGAAACTTCGACTTCATAAAGAAGAGAATAGAAACTTGAAGAAATGAACGTTTTAGAGATTTCTCAGGAGAATATTTGAATGCTGAGCAAAGAAATAAAATTATTTTTCTATTAAACTCTTATCGTGTATACCTTGGTAGGTGAAAATGTGCGCCTTGGTGAAACTTTTGTTGACATTTTACTCAATTAAAAATTAAGCTGAGTATTGGCATTTTTCTGCAATAACTTTCAAAAATATTGCATAACAGTGAATGTTACGCTGTTTTAAAATATAGAAAAATTGTCTTTTTAATGGTGCCAATTTTATAATTGCTCGAATGTTTGCCAAATTTTGCCCCTTCCCCTCCCGATTTTTACAATAGTTTACATTGTTGCGATGATGTTCAAATCCTTTTCATTGTTTCATAACATATCTAATCATGTGATTTTCCTTCAATGTTGAAAGCTAAGGAAGAAGGATTCTGTTTAATATCTGCATGGTTCTGTTTAATATCTGCATGGTGTACAAGACAAATAAAAAAAAAAGAGTGAAATTATAATACTGCGGAATTTAGATGAATCAGGGATTTACCTTTTTGGCAGTTCTATGATGTAAGGAGACTGGTCTTCATTAGAAAGATTCATGTACACAATACACAGAGTAAGACAATATAAATTACATGACCTTAATAACAAACAGTTTGGTGAAAGCAAGGACATGAAGTTATATCTATATAATTTATCTAAAAACAAATGTAACCTATATTTGTGACGAATCAGCTGGTTGCCTGAAGCATCTAGTGATGAGGAGTCACTTGTCTGCTCTCTAAAAGAATTGCATATTTCGGTAACAAGAAACATTTGGATATTTTAACGAATTTTGCTGTATGTAATTATAATGCTGACCTAGATGTAGAAGAATATAAACTTCTTCTTTGTAATTCCTGCATCTTTGTAGGAGCTATTTTTACAGAATAATTAAGCGATTACAAATGCAATATACTTACTTTTTTGCTGAGGAATGAAGAGGATGAGGCATTGTTATACATATGTTGCAGAAATTGACATCTTTTTTTTCTTCTCAAGTTACTCTCCTGATAGTTATAGACAATTAATTCCGAACTTAACATCCCGGAAGCAACAGTGTAGAGAATATTTCAATATAATAATTTATATCCATACAATGTTCATAGAATCCATGGATAACACAACAGTTGTTGAATAATTACTCAATGATTGTTGAGTAGTTATTAAATAACTACTCAATTGACATTCAGAATTTTACAATTTGCCCTTACCTTATCTAAAATCAAATCCTTCTTCTCTGAAAAGTGCAATTCGAGCTGGTGAACGTTGTTCTAATCAAAATAGAAACATTTCATTTCTTTACTTTTACTTTTATAACTATTACTATTACTTTTGGAATGATAAAAATTCATTCTTTGTGCAAAAGGCAGTTAACAGTGACAATTTCTGTAAATGTGTGTTATGGCATTTTAAAAAACTCTTTAATTAATTCCATCTTGTTCTACAGTATACTAAGTAGTGACCGATATATCCAGTAAAATATGATTAGCTTTATGTCTAAAATAAGGGATGAATTGACTTTGGCAGTTTATGCTCTATAGATCTTTGCCAATGAATTCAAAAAGCCTGTCTTTCTGTCACAGGAAATTAAAAGATTATCAAAAATATTCAATTTTTATAGCTGTCGAAAATATTCATTTTGAATAAATTTTTGAGCAATTCAATCAATATATTATCTTATTTTTAAAATTTAATGGAAGTTAATTAATACTTTATTATTCCCTGATTCTCCCTTTTTAACAATCTTTCGTGACCTATATTATTCTAGAAAATTACTCTGAAAGCCTCTTTCAAACATCGGTCAGATGAATAGAAAAATAGCTCTTAACATATTAATTAAAAATGAAAGATATATTAATTAAAAGTATTTGTAAATTGTTAATTTAATTTGCATGATTTTGAAATAAATTAAAAAGAAAGAAAACGCACTGGAGACCTTCCACTTGCAAAGTGATTCCTTGACCACCATACCGAAGGGCTACTGACTAGTATATAAGGTATTTAAAAGGTTTGAAGGCTATTTTTCTCAGAATTTGTTGGGTATTACGCTTTTAACTTTTAATGAATGAATATTCTATAGTTATACTATCATTATACTAAATCTCATCCCGAACTCAATTTTCCAATGTGCTCCCTTCCCTTGTAAGTCAATGAATTTTCTTTTAATACTTCAGAATATTTTACAGACAGAATAATGAAACTTTGTGTTCTTATAAATGAGCGAGAGGAAAGTATTTTTCTGACTCGTCTTTTCTGCTATGAAGGCCATATAAAAATTTGTGTATATTGAAGCATGCATATTATCATACATTTTTGAATTCTTTATATGATGAAACTTTGCAACAAGAAATATATCTAATTACAATAGTTAAGAATATAACTGTTTGTTCCACATTCTCTTTTTTTTGGGGGGGGGCATTCTGTGTATGTATCATATGTTGATTTTAATGGAATTTCAAGCTTATTATGTGTCTGCAATAAAACAATTTTCTTACCGTAAAATTTTCTTACCGTGTCTTATTACTGCAGCTGATAAGATTACAGTTTCTTTCTTAGATTTCATAATCGTTTTTACCGAATGAAATACATCGTTAAGAATGGAAAAAAAAAATTCTATGATAAAATAATCATACATTTGTTAAAGCAATAAAAACGATTTGAATTTCATTGCAAATATTAAATCTATTGTTACAGATTTTGAAAAAAAAATGTTATATTATTAAAAAATATATTGCATAAAAAATTTTAATTGGTGTAAAAATCAGTTACGTGCAGTCGTATTTTCGATATCCGTTTCGAATAAACTTCAAATTCTACTTTTAATAAATTAATTTTTAAAAAAAATCACTCTAAAGCGCATCTGTGCCAAATTTGATGGTTCTCAGTCAAATAGTCGACCCTGTACGCATGCATTCTCCTATATTAGTTGAAGAGATTTACATTTGAGAGAGTTTCAATTCGATTTGACTAGTGTTGACATATAACAATTGATATTTAATTTTCACTATACGTTGAAACCTTGAATCATCACCACGAAATTGCCCTGAATCACTTGTAATATCATTGACAATATAATCAATGTTCAGCAGTGCCATATTTCTAGGTTATTTTAGTTCCCGGCATTGTATCTAAAATATATTTAATTCTAGGTTATCGAAGGAATCGTAGATTTCTTAAATAAAATGTTCCAGAACATTGTACTACAGACAGCCGATTTGCCTCCGTCTTCAGCTCGAAAGTTTGAAGTGTTTATGACTTCATATTTAGAAAAGAACTTGATACAGTATGTATATTAATTATTGTGAAAATTTAGGTAGAAATGTGAATGCTTTTGTTGTATAAATCAAATTACTATTAAATTTCCGTAGATATTTATTAGAAGTGGAAAAACAAATGGATTCAGATAAGTATTCACAAGTTGGCCAGGATGATTTCATTTCAACTATATTTATATGGCAGTAAGTTCATAGATTTAAATCTTATTTTATTTATACATTTTTAAGTTCTACTATTTTAAAGACTGGTAGTATAAAGATTTTTTTTTAGCTCTGCCGTTCAAGCCATTGTATGGGGAATCATGAAACCTGTCTTGATTAGTTTTCCAGAACTCTTCAAATCTTTTGATTTGGATGAACTTATACAAAAAGTGTGTCAATACAATTTAAAAGAGATTCCAGGTGTGTGTATATATATATATATATTATTCTTATTTTACGAAAGCGTCTTAAAAATAATGAAATAACTTATAGTTGTAAAAGTCAGAGTAACGTTTTTTGTTTTTGTTTCATATGAATTATTTTTGTCAATAATGTATGGATGTGAATGCAGACACTAATTTTTGAGCTTCTTGATTTCGCATATAAGCTTATGGTTCAGAATATTAAGCATTAATTCCCAGTGTTCTGCTGAAATCTTTTATACATTTACTTCTAAATGATAACATGTATAGTCATAAAAATGGTGTCGAGGCATAATGAAATGGCTAAGCACGATGTAATGTAACAGTGCCACTTGGTGGAAAATTCTGGAGTTAACGTTTATATCTCAAAAACAGTTCAAGATGGGAAATGTGAATCAGAAAATTGTAGAGCATTTTGAGTTTAGTAAAACAAAGGGGGAATTGCTGAGATGTGCATTAATGCTAAGAACAAAACGCTCAAAATGCATATTTGTCCGCGATTATCGAAACTGTGGCATTCATAAAACTTGTTAAAAACAACTAATTATTACAAGTTACCTTTATTTCCATCATGCAAACTATTTTCTGTCATCTACAATACAGATTTGGGCCGCTATTTGATTTTCATTTTGCATATTTTTTAGCATATCTGTTGGTGTGCTAACACAAACAACATTAATATGCCATCAAATGTTCTACAGTGTTATCAGAAAGATTATATATACTTGTTACCGTTTGAGTTATTCCTACTGGAAAAAATAGATAGGGGTCTCCCCCTTCCCTTGGAAAAATATGTTTTGCTTTTATCCGTCTTTTGAGATCACAATTTTGGAAAATGTGAGCAAATAAATGTATATTTTACTTATTCTGTTCTTAATATGCACAAGCTGTCTGGATGCACTAAATCGATAACATTCTACAACTTTGTTATTGACATTTTTTTCCCCCTACTTTGCACCGTTTTCGAAAAAGGAACGATAAATTGTAAGTGGTCCTTTTGCATTGCTCTAGACTATCAGGTAGATTCTATTCAAGATATGCATTTTACTATATATAGATATTGTCATTCAGAAGTGAAAGAAGGGTTTAAGTAGACATCCTATATATATGAAAATTTTAATTTTGTGTCAAAAGCATTATCTTAAGATAAAAATCATTGTGAAAATATGGCGTGGGGGGGGGGGAGAATTGAATGAAAACGTACCTCTTGAATACCAAATAAGCTAAAAGTGATGGGAGTGATAACACATTGCTAAAGTTGCTTACATGATTCTTTCATAGGAACTGATTATTTCTTAAAATGGGTCATATAGAAGTGGGCTATAAAATGGGCAAAACAGACAATTGCCTATGTTTCCCACAACTTTAAAGAACCCTAAGTCTTGAAGATTTTGTGTTATTTTGAAAGTTATTTAATATTGTGCTTCTATTTAATTATAATTGAAATGCACTTATATATAATTAATTAATGTATAATTATATAAATGTAGCATGATCGAACTCATTTAAATTAAATTCATGCATTGTTGCATTAATTTTGGAATATTCATACATTATTGATTTATACATTCTAGCAACATTCTTAATTATCATTTGCAAATTGTATGTTATTTTAAAGTTCTAAAAAAAATGTCAATCTTTATAATTTTTTTAAATGCTCGATCCTATTGTTGAATATTATTAAATTGTTTTTTTTTTTTAAATTTTGCCATTATTTATGCTATATTTTTAAAACTTATTTTTAAGCGTGATGCTTTTTTTAATATGCCATATTGGAACCAACTTTTTAAATGTGATGGGCAATTAAGCGTTATGTGGTTTCATTTATTTAAATTTGTTATTTATATAAAGGTTAAACTAAAATCAATATTTATTATTTATTTATTGAGAAGAAAGATGATCCTTGATATCTGCATTATCTAAGGACCCATAGAGACCTTAATTCAACCCTAGTTCTACAATAAATGGGTGGAGTTAAATGTTGACGTAACATGGATTTAGAATTATTTTAATTCAAACTTTTTTGTATATAAACAAATTACATTTCATTATCTGCTTTAATGTAATTTTAAAAATATATATGTATATCTTTTTTTTTTTTTCATTTTAATTAAATCTTTTCTCTCTCTTTCCTTTGTAGCAACAAGCAGATATAATGCTGAAGAAGTAAAACTTGATATTGCTCTCGAAATTTTTGAATCTGGATTTTTTAAAATGCCTAATAATGGAGATATCATAAACCTGATTACCAAATTGGTTCAAGTAAAAAAGACTAAAGAAGTATTCATAACTATTTTAAATATAGTTAAAAAATGGTTTGTTAAAGATCTACTATATGATGGTTATATGAAAGATCAACTTCTTCATCTTATTAAGTTGTTGTCTGACAGAATCCTTGAGTTTGCAAATGACAACATAGTGCATGACGTGCATTTTAAAATAATCACATTATTTTACAGGTTTGTACATTTTAAGTATTTATTTTAAGTTTAATCTAAGATTTATCTTAACTGGTACATAGGGTGTGTACTAAAACTATTCCTGGTTTCTAGATGTCATTAAATTAATAGTTTAATGAATATACATTGTAATGAAATTAATAATCTTTTTAACATTATAAAATTTACATCCATAACGTAGCAAATTCACAATATTTTTCTAGATTTCTTTTCTGGACCCTTAGTTGCAATTTTCAACAATATAAAGAGAAAGTATTTTAATCATCCTTGATATAATTCATTTGATGCTAAAAATCCTTTAAAAAGCAAATATTAGAAAGCTTCCATATTTGCAATTTCCCCTGTAATCCTTTGTTATTTTTTTTTGAATTTGCTTAAATTTTTTTTAAAAAGAAAATCGCCAATAAGATACTTATTTACATCAGAGTAATTGATCTTTCTGTTTATAATTTCAGTATACAAAGGTAGAAAATAATAATAATAATAATAACTTTTTGATAAATTTCTTAAAATTTCTATATGCTTTTGTCAAATTTCCTAGCCCTTTTTTTTAGGTTATAATATTTTATAATTTTTCATTTATGATTTCAATTCGGTTACATTGGCATTAGCATAAAATATCGGTAAGGTTACAAAGATTCCTAAAAATTAAATGCTCATCCAACAATTTACAGAATAAAATTAAAAATTTATTTCTTTCTTAAATTTACCAACATCACTTATTTTATTATTTTTATTGAAGAATAATTAAATTATTCTAATTTAACTAGTGAAACAAGTTTGTTATTCCTAAAGACATCGCTATGCATCTGTAGCAGTTTGTTATGAGCGAGGATAGAACATGGGACCTTGTGGTTCGCAGCCGACTAACAAGACCCCTATACAAAAGTAATTGCTCTGGTAGCGTAGCTGGCTTATAAGCTTTCACCACACATCATTAAGTAGATTTCTGTGGAACCATGACTTCAAAACGAAAGCTGTCACTGAATCTGCCTGTAGCATTTACACAATTTTTTTCAAGATTAAAATTAATTTAATTATTTCAAAAACATGCGCAATACTGATAAAAATAGTTTTGTTTCTTTTATAAAATTACATACAGCATTCAAAATTGGAGCAGTTACTGTTGAGAAATGGAGAACAAAGAACTCTCCCGCCCTCTTTTATTTATTTATTTATATAATTTATTTTACCATTTAAAAGAAAAGGAAAATATTCATTAAATTATAATCGAGATCTGTGTATGACATTATCTTTTTATGTTGATATATTTCCTTCTTGGTGATTGTATTAAAAAAATATTTCATGAAAATTTCATTTTTACATACATACAGTCTTATTTTGGTCCAATAGTTAATTTCTATACTGTTGGAAATAGACATGTAGTTTCAGTTGAAAAAATGTTTTATATAACAGGAAGAATTATATTTTTTGTTATTTGAATCATTAACTATATTTATCAAAATGTTAGAAATTCTAACTTTTTAAACGGTCCCCTAGTCCTATACATATTTAATAAAATAGTATCGATTCTCTAAAATATACAATAAAAAAATTCCGATTATTTTATGACTAAAATTGACCAAGTTATAGCTGTTTAATCTAAATAGGTTAATATACAAATTTATTGGTTAGTTTATTATTAATTTATTAGTTAACCTAGTTTGAAAACAAACAGTGCCAATTTCAGTTCGCAAATGATCTCTTAAGATCTACCTTGAAGACCAAGAATTTATTTGTAAAATTCGTCTAAAACAGTGATTTGCAATGTTTCATTAATCAATCAATTTTAATCATGAAAGATTTTTTTTAATATTAGAATATTTTACTAAATATGATGAATAGAACTAGAGAAATTATATAAAATGGTAGATTTTTGTAATTTTTTGAGAATTATTCTAATTGTTTCAAAAATGTAAAATATAATTCTTCTCTTCATTTAAAGCAATTTGCCAAGTGTGAGAAGATGTATATCTCTAATGCTTTATAAATTGATCAAACGATAAGGATGGACACCATGTATATATTTTTCTGATTATAATAATGTTAATTTTTTCTTAATTATATTTTTATGGTATGATTTGGAATTTTGTATTTAATTTTTTCCCCTCTTCAACAGGTACTTTAAAAGTGATTATAAATACGGTCTTTCTTCACATAATGCTGCCGGTGTTCTTCATTCTTCTACACTTGCAAATGAGATGAAATTCATATCGTTCTTTCAGCTTTTGACTTTGGATGATGTTTTGAAACACTTGGCTTGTCTTGAATTGTGGTCTTCAAAATCTTTTTCTCTGTCATGTTGTTTTGAATTGGTAACATCTACAGTCTTAGAAAGGCCTTTAAAAAATTCAAGTTCTTATGATGATATAAACACAGAATCTATTGAAAAAGTAAGTATGAAAGCCAAAGTAAAAGTTCTAATACAGAATTTTTGTAATTAAAGTGACCCTACTGAGATTTATGTAGAGACTATTCTGATTGACATATTTTATTGAAATATGGTATATACATTATTTGGATCACAAAGAAAAGAAAGAAATCTGCAATAAAAATGAAGTCAAATTTCGACCCACTAATAAAAAAATAGTCCATAAAGAACAAAAAAAAATTTTTTTTTAACAAAACTTTCATTAATTACATCATTTGTTCAATATGCATTCCATTCATGTCAGTCGCATATTCAAAGATTGTCCAAAAGTAGCTCAAAGTTTCTTGAGTATGGTATATTATTTTCTCTTTAAGTTGTAGCAGAACTCATATGCTTCCTTCATATACACAATCCCTTCAACTAGAATTCATCAGAATTCAAATTTGGAGAACAAAGAGGTCAGACAGTCCGATATTGTCTCGGAATTGGACCGATAATCTTCTCCAAAATAAATTCTAAGCAGTTACAGCACTAGTTGGGCAATATGGGGTGTTGCACCATTTTGCATAAAGACAGTAGTCCCTAAACATTCCTGTTCTTGTAAGACAGGAATGATTTGCTGTCATAGAGGTTAATAATAATAATGGGCATTTGTTGAAGACTATTCTCTGCTGAAAAAGGAAAAAAAAAAAAGGCCAAAAATGAAATAATTAATAAGACCACACCATACAATCAGATAATCAAACTGAAGGGGCTATCATGTGCAATGTTAGAACATGCAGTTCTCCGTATGTGACAGTTTGACTATTCATTGTTGCATCTAGAGTAAAAACTGCATAATCTGATCGTTAAATGTTCTAAGGCCAAACACTGTTAGCAGCTATTCTAGTCAGAAATTGGAAAGAAAAATCTATGGGTTTGCAACTTTTGCACTACATGGATCTCGTGTGGATACATGTACCACAGACGAAGGAAGAGACAATTCGTGTCATACTGCCGGAGCTCTTGTCAAGGAATACTAGGAAATAGACTTTTCTTTCAACCTTGGCAATAGCAATTTCTTTATTTTCATTTGAACTCCGTTTATGCCCCACCCCCTTTTAGGGGGGAGGTAGAAAGCAGCACATCTAATTCCCCAGTCTCTTTATTAATTTAAAATAAATAATTCTCTCTGAATTTAATAATAATCTTTTTTTTAAATCTATTCTTCAACATAGGCCCTTTCCACAAGCTTTAAAAGTATTGATATTTTCGCATTCTTGCTAAACCATTACTAAAGTTTTGATAAATACAGTACCAGTAAAGCACAATGTTTCTTCTCTAAAGACTTGGTGAAGAATAGTTTTAAGGCACTGACTATTGGCATTTTTAAATGTTCTTAGTACTCTTTACGACTTTTCTATATTGCATGAAAAGCACCATCATATGGTCAAAATATAAACTTTTTTACAGTTTTTTACATATCTCATATAATACATAAACAAAGTTTCACTGAAATAAGTCAAGCAATATGAGGTCTGCATACATTTGAGTAGAGTCATTTTAGTTGTAACCAACCTGTATGGAAATTTTTCGCCTCTAGAAATTCTTTTCAAACACGCGTAAAATGTTTTACTGAAACAAATTACTATATTTAAATCATTTAAAATTCAATTATTTAAGATGTTATTTTTATGTTAATTTTGAAAGTTTTGAAAATGCCATCAATTTAAAATAATAATTGAAATCCCATAATTTACATATTTTTAGAATCTTGCAACTTTTTGTTTCTGTTTGTTAGATAGAGTAATGCAGCATTTTTCATTAAATTTTATTTAACAAAAAAATATATAATCTTGCTTTGTAACATGTTTTATCTAATGGCTTTTATTAATCTTTTGCTTACGGCCGGCAACTGTTGTACCAGTTTTTTTTTTTTTTTTTTTTTTTTTTACCTTTCCTTACGGCTTGGTACAACTACTGTACCAGCAACGGGTTTGAATTTCGTTCCCCCATTTGAACTTTCCAGCTGAACCCTAACTGCCTCGTAAAATCCCTTTCCTTTTGTGTCGCACTCCTTAGGGTCAGGAGATTTCGTTCAGCAGTTGTTATAATCATTGTTGGCGCTAGTAAGTCTTGTGAACCCTGCTTTGGCGGCATTTTTTTTTTAAAGTAACATTCCTAAGAGGTATAGAATGAGTTTGCATAATTTCATTTGTGGGAAATACTCGTTGTAAACTTTCGTCTTTTCCCCTGTTTCATAATTTTGTAACTTTATAATAATGTATGGTTATAGTTGGGGCCCATCTATTTGTCTAAATATTTGAACGAAGAATTTACTAATCATTTCAACAAGAAGAATTACTTGAAATTTCATTTATGATGGAATGGTATTATGAAGGCAATCAGCACTGTAGACAAATTATTACTTCTTCGCTCTTATTCATCACAAATGATGCAGAAAAACTAAATGGAACCTCGGTTTTTTTTTTACTTTTATTATATTTTACATTGAAAAGTGACAAAACATTTTGTTTTGTCTTGATGCTTTTCCCCCTCCCCTTACTGGAGCCTTGGACATATACACTTCCCAGTCACTAATGTATTAGTCTAACACAGTATTAAAACGACCTACAATTTTTTTTCAGCTTTAAATTTTAATACTTGAACGGAATATATTCCTGCTAAAAATACATTTTGGTTTTGATTTTTAACTAGGCTGTCGATTTCACCATTATTTTTCATAATTTATGAAATCTATTGATTTAATAATTTATAATTAATCATTCATTAAAAGTTATAATTCTAATTTTAAAATATTGAAGGAGATTGTTAAAATCTTTATACCTTCATTTCAATCCAGTGAGAAGTTACTAGATACTTAAATTATTCCAGAAATATTTGTATTGAAATGAAATAAAGTAACTGCATAAAAAAATCAAGAATTCTAGATTTAAATTTAAGCATTTCTGAAAGATAATCTAAATCAGCTGCTAGTAAAAATACTTACATTTAATAATGAATGCTGATCATTTAGAATGCCAGATATATTTTTTTAAATTTAAGTTTTTTGCTAACTACTTTTCGACGTAATATTATCGCAATGTAATCTTATGTATCGAATTCTAAGCAAAACATATCTAATCTTACTTTTTAAAAATTAATTGTCTTAAATCTGGTAATTACCTACGTATTGGTAAATTTTTCTGCAGAAAAATAATTTTTTGTTATAATTCAGGTATTTATTGTCTGCAAAATTGAGCATAGTTTTGAAAAATACTACACTGCAATGAGTAATTGAAATTGTCAGCAAGAAGAAGAAGAAGAAGGGAAAAAAAAAAACACTGTTAATTGTAAGAATCGACAATAGAATAGGAAAACGTTACTAGTATTTATATTAAAGACCGTTTGAACTATGTTAGGAATAAAAATTATATTCGATTTCTGTGAGCGCATTATATTAATACTAAAACATTCAAAGATGTTTTAATCTACAAAAAAGCAGATGACTGTTATCTGTGTTATGCACAAAGAAATGAGAATATTTTTAAAAAGGAAATGTAAACAATTAGGATCTTAGAAAGTCGCATTTTATCAAAATTGATGAGTTAGAAGAATAACAAAATAAAATTCACAATGCTTAATGTTCAAGCTTTATAAGAATTAAATGTACAGCTTCAGTAATGCTTGAGAAATTCATTTAATTACAAATATGATTGAAAAATTGGCAATATTTTGTTTAATGTGCTAAATAACAATACAGCAGTTATCCTATTTACAATTTATTTAATGTCATAATATTTAATTCAATACTTTCTCCTACGGAATTAGTAGACTAATGTTTCAGGAAAAAATATTATAATAAAACTGCGATAAAAAGCTTCTGCTATGGTTCAGACATGGTAAAACCGCAAAAAAGCAACCTGGTTAAGACGGAGAGGACAGATGTCCAATTACCACTACGGGTGGTCGAAATCGGAAAGGTTATTTCCAACAATTGCCTTTAAAAGAAGGTGAAAGGATCTTATAGCTTTTCTCACTGAATGCCCGTATTCAAAGAAACTTTTCTGAGTTGGGTTCCCGAAGCTTAAAGGTTAAGCCTGGAATTTTAATAATACACATGTTTTATTTATTGTGTATATGAAATTATTTTATGGAATCAAAACAAATAGCATATGTGCAGTACAAACATGACTGTATGCACCATTTAACTTCTAATTTTCTCTGATGCAATAATTTCACTTTTTTATTTTTCATAAGAAATTGCAGCCATAATCATTCAATTTACCATATATATTAATTCTTTATTATTGTCTTAGAATAATATAAATTTGACAAGATAAAAAAGAAAGTTTCCATTGTGATTTTATCACAGAATATATATATATATATATATATGTAAGCATTATTTTATGTGAAGCAGAATTCAGTTTGAAGACAATGAAGAGGCTTTTGACATTTTTAAGTTCTTTTTAATCCATCGGGAAAGCATTATTATTTAC
>JAPMOR010037819.1:740519-756863 GCA_026543865.1 Argiope aurantia | reverse complement strand
ACCCGTTGTACCTGCAGCTCTGATTGCATCTAATTGTTTTATATGTATGTAAGAAAAAGTGAAACATTTACACTTTTTAGTTGTTTTTATATTCAACCTTTAGAGATTTTAACTTAATTTACTACTCTGAAGAACCCAGACAAAGACACTTTCAGTGTCAGCAATCAGAATATAGATATAAAAACTTTTGTGAAATCATTCTCTAAGATCTTGTTGCATATAATTAGCCATGACAGAAACATAGAATTTTTATGTTGATACTGACTTAAAAATTAGCAATATCAAGGAAAAGCAATGCCATCTATGGATTTTTGCTTTAATTAAAAAAATTTGCCATTCTATTCTATTATTCTTGATGATTTGAAAAGTAAATTTTTAAAGGCTTGTAGAACAAAGAAATTGCATGTCAACAATAATTTTTTATAATAATTGGAACTGAAAGATCATCAGTGGCTTGACAAATCTCTAAAGATTTGGCTGCAAAAATGAAATATTTAAAAGGTTTTAAATTTGTTTCTTTGTTTTTAAATAAAAGTTTATTTTGAAAACTCAAACTAAAAACCAGTAAAAAAATACTAAAATGTGAAGGAAAAAAATTTAGATCACACAGCTAAAAAAATGGAACAGCTTTAAAAGATGATTTTTTTAAATCATGTTCAAAAGCTTTTATGCAACAAATTCAACTAAAACTGAACTCTAAAAAAAAGACCTGCATAACAAAATCTGTAATAAAATTTACCAAAGAAAATATGAACTATTTGAAAAAGTGCATGATTGATAATTGTAATTCAACAGAAAAATGCATAAAATTTCTTTGAAAAAAAAAGATTGTTATAAAGAATATTTAAATTAATCAAAATTAAAGAAATAGTCATTTAGAAATGAAATTTATGTCACTAAAAGGTTTTTAATTTATAGGGTGGTGTAAAAGTAATTTTTTTGCAATGAATTGTTCAGGAGTTATGGTGGGAAAACATACATCTCTTGTTTCACCCGCTTTAGAGAGTCATATTTTAATAGTACAGTAAATCTTCCTTGGTGCTAAGGAATCTGCATACCAAATTTCATTTGAATGCATAAAGGGATGTGGAATTGTAACAGCATAAAATATAAATAATTAATTTAAATGTAACTCACAAATATTATAATAGCTGTAGATGTGTTTTACTATTTTTGAAAAAGTTTTTTATGAATGATGTTAGCTCTCTCACAGCAAAGAGATTTTAAAAATAATTGACTAGAATTGAAAAAATTTAAATTTTTTTTATTGATTTTTTTTACAAAAAATCTATTGCCAACGATAAAAAGAAAATAAAATATTTTTAAAAAATATCAAAACAGATCTACAGTTCTAATATTCGGGAGTTACATTTATTTATTTTTATTTATATATTATATTTACTTCCCTATACAATAGCAGAAATGCTATATGGAGAAAATATCAAACTCCCTGGGAAATTTTTTGAATCCAAACTAAATCATACACCACCTAAAACTCCTTTAAATAACTTACAAAAGTATATGGAAATAATCAGACCTATAAAGACTCAACAAAAAGGTATTCCCAAAATATTTGAACATAAAGACTTAAGATCATCATATATTTTTCCACACATTGATAGAGTTTGGAAGTAACTTGAATCCCCTCATGAAGGTCATTATCCTGTTATCCATTGTTCACCAAAATATTTTATTCTTAGGATAAAAAATAGACATGTAAATGCTATGGTAGACAAATTGAAGCCAGCATATATTCTACAACAATAACTTATAGAACAAGGAAAACCCACAGCTCCACATTCTATAAACAATATGCCTACGTCAGTTGAGATTTAACCCAGCTGAACAGTGGCACAATATTTATATTTTTATACTAATTTCGTTATTATTTGGATGTTAACCACCTATTTCTTATTTTTAATGTTAACTTTGATTATTGGTAGAGGAATAAATGTAATGGCATAAAATATAAATAATTAATTAAAATATAACTCACTAATATTGTAATAATTGTAGATATCCTTTGCTATTTTCGAAACTTTTTCCTCCCTTCTTTTTATGGTTGGCAATAGCCGTACCTCCCCAAGAAATTTTTTTAATAGTTTATGAATGAATCTTGTTATGTTACTTAACCCTGTAGCCAATAGAATTGTATAAGATTCAAACATGCAAAGAAACAAATCGAATTTCAATTATATATAGAGGGAGATTAATCCATAAGCAACATATTGCAGTTATGTGAATAAAAATCAAAACTTTTGATAATGGAGATAATCTATTTTGTAACAATTTGTTTATATCATTAATTTATATCAAAATTCATTCTTTCAAAATATATTAAGAAATAAGTTTGATCCATTTTAAACCTTTCTATAGTAGCCATAAAGTTTATCAAAAATTGTACTTAATAATTTTGCAATAAGCATAACTCTAAATATAGTAACTATAAAACAATGAAAAATATTGTTTTAAAATATTTTTAAACATTTTTTAAAATTAGAGGGAAGAATATTGAGAAATAAAATTGTTATCATTGAAAAGCTAATTTTTTTAATTTTAAGGTGATGTAAAATGGCATTTGTGAAAATATGTTTAGGAAAAGTGCTAAAAGTTCGATTTTTTAAAAATCTGAAGTCGTTTCTGAGAAATAATTAAATATCAAATTTGTTATCTCTAAGTGAAGTTGATGAGTCCTGTAGAATGTTTTGAACTCATTTTTTTTTATCACACATATTATGATGTAAGTTACTAACAATATGCCAACTTATAAACATTATCTTATTAAAATTAGTAAAATTAATTAAAGTTCAGTCTTTAAATGTTATTAATATTTAAATGTTTCTTGTTTTATATGAATTAATTATATTGTATTGTTTTTGTTTGTTTGTTTCTGCTGCATATGCTTTTTTTTTCATAATATTTTACTTTCTAATTTATTTTTGTTAACTTTTTAGTCTGCTGGAAAGTTTCCTGATTTGCTAAAGAAGATTTATCTAAAATTAGAAGATTTTGTTTTGGGAAATAATTTATCAGATATTATTCCAAATTATGAAATTTACTTGCGATTGCTCTTGAAAGCCTACTTCAATATGGAAGATCAAGACCTTCTTATTGGTTTCCTGCACCAATATTCAAAATGCCCTGCATTGCATACTGGCATTTTATATCATAGTCTAGGGGATTTACGTGAAGGATTGGTTGAATACGAAGTTGCTTGGGGAAGATTGTTTGAAATGGAAAAAACTGAATTTATCAGAGGTGAAGATGAAGTCTTGCAATCATATAGAGAAAAGTATGTTAATTTC
This sequence comes from Argiope aurantia, assembly GCA_026543865.1. Lineage (NCBI taxonomy): Eukaryota > Metazoa > Arthropoda > Arachnida > Araneae > Araneidae > Argiope > Argiope aurantia. The sequence continues at coordinate 753,558 of JAPMOR010037819.1, read as the reverse complement.
CAAGAAATTAAATTATAAAATCTCTTTAAATTGTTTTAATAAATTTTGAAAAATGCATTAAACTCTCAGTAATCTGGCTGATATCAGCTTAGAAAACTGGTGGATTAAATAAAGATGCAAATTTCCAAAGTTCCATTTTAATAGCAAAATCTATATTTATCACCCAAAAATGCAAAATTATATTGAAGATTGTTATATATTTATAATCAATTAGCCATACTTTGTAAATAACTTGTTCAAAAGAATTATTAGCTTTCCTAGTGTTAAACTATTAATATGGATGTATTTATATAAAATTTTGCTTTGTTTACTGAATAAGACTGAAAATATGGATTTTATAGAATTAATCAGGTTGCTATAATTTACCATGCATGAATATTAAAATTGCATATGATATTGAATAAAAGTGGATGAGGAAATCCTACTTTGAAAATAATGTCCAAAGACAGAAACTTTTTGTCTTAATTTTAACATAAACATTAAAAAAACATGACATTAAGAAGCACTTGAATGAATTGTTTAAATGGAATAATGAAATTGCTTTGAATGTTGCTTTGTCATAAGAATATTGTTACAGATTGTTTGTCATTTTGTTTTTGAAATTAGAAAAGAAATTTTGTAAATATAATTAGTTTATTAAAAGAAAGTTTTTTGGCTTTTAAGATAGAATAAAAATCATTTTCATGAAATAACATTTTAAAAAGATATAGCTTAAGAACTTGGTTATTTCTTAATTAATTTTCTGATTTTGAAAATTTGATTATGACTTTCTACTTGTCTTGAAAAACTCAAGTGCTAAATTTCATCAAGATTCGGCAAAAACTAAATTTGTCTAAAAATCATAGAAACACGTTTATCTTTATGCAGATACAAACATTACAAAAAATAATTCAAAGCAACAACAGCTTATTGCTTATGTTGCTCCAAGATCACTGATGTGTTCATGCAGTGATAACTTTTTCTTTAAAACACCTTTTTTCATCCAGATGAAAATGCCAAACTTGGTCAGATTGCTGAGATTCTATAGCTGTATTCATACAGCTCTGGTACTAAATAATACTCCTTCCTCTTTTTTTTTTCCTTCTTTTTTTTGTATGTCTTTTATGGGCATGTTTCAGTTTTACTAGAACATTATTAATTGTATTTTCATTATTTCCAAATTAACATTAAAGTTCAGATTTAAATTGATTGTAATTAATTCTATACTTTTGCACATTAAATCTATTTTGCATTTCTATTTAACTAAATGCATTGCATGTATGTATAATGAAAACTACTGTTCAGTGGTTTATTTCTTCATAATAAAAAGTAAAATAGAGATTATAAAACATAATTGGTTAGACTTTTATAAACCTCATGGATTCAAAATTGTATAATTCTAAAGTTAGTAAATATAAGTCTTTTAGTAAATAATAATAAAGTTGCAGTGATGTTGGCACCAAATACTTGTTTGGGAGCCGAGGCGGTGGTAGAAGGGGGGCGATTGCCCCCCTGTCGGCAGCCTCTTGCCCCCTCCCCCCGTCGGCGAGAAAATGAGTTTCGTCGGCAAAAGTGTTAATCATTTCGGGATGTTTGTAGAGAGTTGCGCATTATCGAATATGATTATTTACAATCCACCTTTAAGTTAATATATTGTAAACAGTCGAAATATCTAAATAATGGTTAAAGTGTTTTGGCTATATTTGGCAAAATAATCGATAGGGCAGTAGTATGCCATATTTTGCGGACAATTTTTGATAGTTGAACTAAGAACTGAATGCAATGGATAGCGAAGACGTTATGTTCGTTGATTATCAGACATCTGATTCAAATGTCTTTCATTAAGCTTATAATTTGTACTACTTTTGGCTATATAACCGACAAGGTAACAAGTGAATAAGATATCGACAAATTGATATTCTAATTTTGCTAGCAATTTTTGGTCGGTCGACTATGAATTCAATGCGGTGAATGCCGAAGATGTTAAATCTGCAGATTTTCAGACATTTGATTGAAATGTCATTCACTTAACTTATAATTTGCACTAGATTTGGCAATATATCCAACAAGTGAATAAGATTCCACATTCTGCCGATCACTTTTGGATGGCCAACTATGAACTAAATGTGATGAATATCGAATATATCCACAGATTTTCAGGCATTTGATTCAAATGTCGTTCATCAATCTTTTAATTTGCACTACTTTCGGCAATATAACCGACAAGATGACATGTGAATAAAACATAAGACATGTCGCAATTTGTCAAAAAAATTTGATCTGTAGACTACGAATTCAATGCGAATGGATGTCGACGAGTCCAAATTCTCAGTCATTTTATTTAAATGACATAATGTTCATTCAGCATATAATTTATACATTTAGCAGAATAATCAATAATCTAGCAAATGAATAAGACGTCACATTTTTTCCAACTAATCTTTGTCCTTCGGTTAAGATTTTATCATAAATTACGGGAAAAAATTGTTTTCATTGGGCACTTCGATTACTTGTCAGTGGAATTAATAGAGAAGTTGGTGCTTTTATATTATTCATGAATAGGACGATGGAGTTGTTTTCTATAATTCAAATCCAAGTTCTAAAATTAATCGTCATCTTATTCATATAATTGTTACTTAATTGGTAAAGAATTGATAAATTTATTTTGTTCATTTCATTATGAGAATTTTCTGACTAAAATCTAGTTAATAGTGAAATTTAATTTAATTAAACACTCTTTTCTTTTGACATTCTTGTGCATATGCATGCTAAAGAGAATTCATTATAAATCATGGAGTAAATAAATTGTATAATTGTAAATTAAGTTTATTTAACAGTAAAATATTTGTTTTCTTTTGCAATCTAATTTATCATTGTACAATTATTACCCTAAAGAAATATTACCGACTGCAGTTGACGACAAAAAAATTTGCTGTATGGTAGCTTTTTAGCTACACTAAAAGAGTTTATCTAAGTATGCACTAAATTTGTTAAATAAATTACTACCTAAATTCTTCAGATTCGCCATTCAATATTATATATAATCGGGGAACGTATCGTTTATATATACTTTTCTTTCAATTACTATTCCTGGCAAAAACTATATAATTTCAGATGCTTCTAAATTTTTAATAGACTTTGAATAAAGATATCTTGATCAAAAGATGATTAAAATAGCTATTCATAGAATATTTATAAATAACACATTAACCCCTTGACATACGAATTTACTTAATTTCGTAATTAGATGGCAAATCTTATTTGGGACAGTTATTGTTATTTTAGTTCCTAGAATAATATAAGGGCATTTGAGGTAATTGTGTGTTTTCAAGTGATTTTTGCATTTTAAATTACTTAATACTTTCACTGAATTGTAGATTTAAAATGAAAAATTAAAAAATTCCATACGCGAGTTAGACTCGCCATTGTATACGAAGAGATTAAGAAAAACCAATGCATGCAATGAGGGGATAAAACTCACCTTTATGAGAATATAGACTTGAAATAACTTCGAATTAAGAAAGTACTTAACCATAAGAACGCATGCTTATAAATGAAGATAGGTGAATTCATGTTCAAGATTTAATTGTTTTTTTTAATAAAATACATTGGTTTTTAAGCCTAAATATATATAGAAAAATAAATACAAGATGGATCTATCGTTTAAGCAGTCCATTTTTCATATCTTACATAAAATAGTAAGTTTGTACATATATTTACAAATTATTTTCTCCGACCTTCTTAAAAACAACATCATTGTATCTTTTCCGCATTCTATATTGTTAGTGTCTGAAATATAGTAAATTTTTGTTGAGTACGCGTATTTATTCTCCTCGAATTCGAAGCATATCTTAATTCCTGCTCGTTGTTGCCATCCTTAACAAATATTTTAGGTAGGGGACTACGCAAAAAAGTCGGTTTTTGGCGAAAACATCGAATATTTTTTATTTATTATTCTGGATTTCTAAAAAAGTTTCTTTTATAAAACTTTTTGTTTCAACGATCATTTTATATAGCTTTTGATATAAGATAGCAAGAGTATGCATTTGTTCATTTGGCATGATATGTCATTCCGGTGCAATTTGTGTTTATATACTACAATCTAGAATGGAATATGACTATATTTTTCCTAAAATTAGATTTCAGAGAAGTTAAATTTCAAGAGTCTCATACAGAAACAGACTCAAATATCGACAATTTTTTGATGGTTAGTAAAAGAAACTGAGAATATTTTTTACAAATACATTTGTAAAGTTTTAACAATGAAAGAAAGGATCAGCATGTGAATAAAAAAGAAGTTAAATAATACTTAATTTTCTTTAATTAAATGTAACATTAATTATTATGAGTTATTTTGAAGCCAAATTAGAGAAATTGTGCTTGCCCCCCTGTCGGATTTGTCTCCCCCCCGTCGGCAAATCTCTGACTCCGTCTCTGTTTGGGAGATGCCAAGCCTGGAGCCTTTGTGAAGATTCATTCTCGAGATATAAGAACATTTCTAGAAAGTTCAGTGTTTCATATTCTAAAATTGTAATGTGGCAAAACATAGTGAATTATTCGATTTATTCTCTTATATAATTAAAACTGTAGTAATTGTGTTTTCTGTTATATAAACATAAATGTGACTTTTTAATATATATTGAGTTATTTTAATTAAAAAAACTTGTGCCATCTTTAGAACTTTCTTAGTGAAAAGCAATCCACGGTGAAACTATAGGAAAAGCTATGTTAATTATTTTTCTGTTAAGGATATTGAGTAATGAAATCAATTCTCAGTTACGTTATCCATATTTGGAAATATGTTACAAGTTATATTGATGAAAAATAAATGTAAAAATCATAGCACGAATAAGGAATACGGCTGTATTTTTCATATGATTGTAATGTAATGCAAGGTAACCTCATTATGAACTTGTTTGTATCCCATGAACAGAGTAAATGTAAAGTATCTAAAATAGTATAGTTTAAATATTTATGCAAATTTAAAGTGTAATAAAACTTTACTAAATGAATAACGAAGATCAAGATATGCACGAGTTTTAATTTATATCTGATTCAACAAGTAATCCTAGTCTCAGAATGCCCTAGTTGCCAAAGGAAGCTAGCATAGAGTTGATTTCACTAATATTTTTTTAAAAAATGAATAGACCAAATTGTTGCGCTATTATTATTGTTTTATTTTTAATATTCCCTTTTAAGTTTTACATCAGCATTGAATTTTGAAATATACTTTCTGAAGCAATACAAAAGTAGGCTGTAAATTGTTAATTGTTTTCAGTTAAAAATGATTTTTTAAAAAAAATATTAGCTGATATACTCAACGTTGCTTGAGAATACAATCTTTTCGTGAACAATGTTTTTAATATAGAAACTCTTTTTGTATAAAATATTAAAGAAGTATTTTCAAAAAATTATGGTAGGCGTTTAGTTCAAAATCTTAATGTTGTAATGTCCATGTAAATGTTGTAATAAAGTTTTAATGTTAAATTTTTTTTAAAAAAATTAACCAAAATTGAAAAAAATACACAAAAATGAAATTGGCATCATTGAAAAAAAAAAAATTTTACTAAGAATTTTAATTTTATGATATAATTTTTTGAATTTATTTTCCCCAAAATTTTTATGGAAGAAAGGCAAAAACGGGTTAATTTCTCACAATCTGAAATGGCTGCTAATTGATGTACATTTGTTTCACTTATTTGCAAGATCTTTAGATTTTTTTCGCTTTTGTTTCAGCGATTGACTTATGCTTACTTTTAGACATTATTAAAGCAGTTCATTGAAACAAATTAAAATTTAGCAGTATTAAAATAAAAGTATTTTTAAAAAAATAACGATAGAATAATTCAAAGTTGTTATTTTTTTTGCATATAATTTTTTTTTAAATTAATAAGTGACGGAAAAAATATTGAGGAAAAATGAAACTGATAAAAATAACGATAGAATAATTCAAAGTTACGTTAATTTTTTTGCATATAATTTTTTTAAATTAATAAGTGACGGAAAAAATATTGAGGAAAAATGAACTGAAATGATAAAATTTTGACTTTTAGGGTGGTATTAAAATATTTCATGTAAAAATATTTTTTCTGTAATTACTCTAGAAAAGGATAACATTTCAGTTATTATCTTAATTGAGTATTTATTTCAATTTTCACTTTGAAAAGCTGACATTAGTCTTTATTTTGTCTGAATGAACAAATGTACAAATTTTGGTTGAAACCGGCTCAATCCATTAGAACATGTGGAACATATATATACAGTATGACACATAATGACTTTTATTGATAAGAAGTTGTTTAATTCATTTTCACTGTATATGTACCTTTTTATAAAAATGTTATCATACTATAAGAAAAGTTGAATTTTATGTATTTTATTGATATGGAAAATTAATTAGTGTGTAATTTATGTTTCTTGAAACATTTTAAATATTTGAGTCTTTTTTATGTGTGTTTGGTCATTTCTGCATACTATTTTACTGACTTTGGCAAAATATTTTACAGTTACAATTTCGCTGTTTGTTTTTTTAATATAACTTAAAATAGTGTTATATTTAAAAATGTAAACTTCGTTCTGATGTATAATTCAATATAATAAATAATAAGATCCATGAAGAAATTTTAAGGTGTTATATATATTACATTAATTAATTTGGTTGTTATCTATAACTTGATTTGTTTTCATTGTACTTTAAAAAGATGGGATGCTAAAGAAAAAATGATTTACTTTTTTCATTCAATAGATGTAGAAAAGTATTAGAAAGTTGGGATAAAGTAGAAAAAGAAGATGAAACAGAGGTAAGTTGATATATATCTTTTCAACCACCCTTTTTTGTGGCTATAGTTTGATTATAATTATGTTGTAAACTCTTAATTTTCTGTGATGTGGACATTTAGTTTGATTTGAATATATTTGATAAATTTGAATTCCCAAAATTTTTTACGTTTCTCATGCATTTTTTTATATAAATCTTGGTATATGTAAATAATTGCATAAATCTTTGCTTTTGAATCATTAATTTTATATAAAAAAACTATATAACATATAGTTTATATAGAAAACCAAGTTCAGATGTTTGTCCTGGGTAAAATCAGTTTTGCTAGTCATTCTTTAGTTTCTGTTGAATCAAAATAGTCATATCTATCCAAAATAGAACAAATTCAGCCTTTTGCGATGGCAAATAAATATGTGTTTGATTAGGTTAGATATTTTTTATATGTTAGTGATAAGATGAAGCAAATGCATGAAACTATTATGTAGGATTAAACTTGGTATTTGTATTGCCGCATGTATAGGATCCTTTTTTTCTTTTGTCATTTCTCTCTCTCTCTCTCTCTCTCTCTCTCTCTCTTTTTTTTTTAATTTCTAATAATTTTACAAAACCTATAGTTGTTACTTGTTGCACTTTTTGCAGTGGTTTAGAAATGAAGGATAAGAACAAACACTATTAGCACAGAAATAGCATTAACAATCATAGTGAGCTTACAGATATTTGTATGGTGCAGATTGAACTCCCTGAGTATTAATTTATTAGATCATGCAACTTTTGCCCCAACATAGGCTTGTATTGCTACTTTATTGATCTAAATTATTTAAGTCAAATTAGTTAAAACTTCAAAAACAAATTTTTAACTTCAAAATTATTTTCGTTGTTTCAAATATTATTTGATATAAAAAAAAATTAAATTTTAAACATAATTTTTTAGGAGTTTATGGTTTTTTTTTTATTATTATGATAATTTTCTGTTCCTTACCTATTTTTACCCCTACCATACCCACAACTATAATATTTTCATGCAATATTCACTATTTAATAAGGAGAGGTAATGTGAAAACTAGGTGATCCATTCTTTAATTCTTTGATTAAGTTCGACATAATTTTTGTGTTCTTGGTAACAAAAGTGTGCTTGCATAAAGGCCACCGAAAAGGAACTTGGGCTCTGTGCTAGGATTGTCTTTTCTTGTCCACTATTTATAATTTGTCTTAATGAACAACATTTCATTTCATTCATTTTCATCAAAGACAATCTTTCAGTTACAAATATAATTGAAAAAAGCATAAACACTATATTTACTACTACGCAAACTCAATATTTATTAATACTACATTTATAATGCACTGATATTTTATTAGAAAATGACTTCATAATGTCTATGTATATCTTTCATTCTCATTAATGTAGTATAAAATTTTTTAAAATTGAGAATATCTATATTATGAGGAGAGGGAACAGTTAAAATTTAATGATGTGATAGCACTTTGCTAGATTTAGGCTTGTTATTGTTTGGCTTGACTATGAGAGAATATGAGCACACGCAGTAGAAGCTGGGGTTGGGGAGAGATCTTGAGATTGTTTCCTAAATCATGAAAACAATAATTTGCAAAATCGTATTTGTATCTGAAATATAATTCATTTATGCAAAAGGTGCATTCATATGTTAAGATTAACCTGATTTTGTTAGAAAAGCCAATAAAATAATGGGTAATTGTCATACAATTTTTATCAACATTTTTCTGTTCATATTTTACTATTCTAAAAGGAGTGGTTGTGATGAAACGATAATTAATTTATACTTATTAACTCCAAAAGTTTTTTTCTATACGATATTGGGTTAAGATTTTTTAAAAAGAATCCTGGATTTTGTTTTGAAGAAACATTGGTTTTTTACATTTATCTTAAGATTTAGTGTTAATGATGACAGTTATATTGATGTGAAATTCACTCAAATAATAATGCAATTTTCCATATTATCACAATAACATTATTCGACTGTTATTCATATTTTTAAATTTGCTATTTGATAAATTAATTTGTTAATTATATATGGTTTTAATTAGTTATTTGTTAGTTAATTAGTTAAATCTTGAGAAAAAAAGCCTTGAATTTTTCAATTTAAATATTAAATTAATTGTATATTTCTTAAAGATTTTTTTTTTAGTTTTATCATTTGTATATTTTTTAATAGGAACAAGAAGTTTTAATTGCAAATGAGGTTTTGAAAAAATACAAGTATTTGTATAAGGCATTTCAAGAAAATACTTTACCACTCCGTGAGATTTATACAACAATAACCAAGTTTTCAGATTGTTGTATAAAAGAAGTGAAATCTTTGTCTCCATGCCTTTTCACTCCAAACCACTTACCTTTATTGCAAGTAAGTAATCAACATTTTTTTTTCAAATGCATTTTGCTTTAAAAAAAAAAGACTCCCAAATTGTGTCTCAGCAATTTTTGGTGGATTCATACCATGGACCATCGTTACATGATTTGCAAAAATGTAATGTCTTGTGAAATTTTAACTGAAATTGATTAATTTAATTTTTCTTAAAACTTCAGAGATCCTCACAATGACAATTGAGTCGCTTTTAAAATAGAACCAGGGAATTGACTATAATGTAAAATGCTAACGTTTTGTAACATTTAGGGAAGAAAACAGCAGGCATAATACCTTTTCCCCATCAATTGGTGATGAACTATTATGTATTTATTTATACAAGGTGTGTTCAAATGAAAAGGTACGAAGCGATATTGTGGGTATAAATGAAGACTTTATTCAAACTATATACCATATGCCTGAGCACAACGATCCCATTGATTAACAAGCCGAAGGATTCCTTGTTCCCAGAATTCCTGTGGCCGTGACAAGACACGGAATTCCTTGAGTTCGCCGTCTGAGTTGAAACGCGTCCCTTTCAGATGTTTTTTCAGAGGACCAAACACATGAAAATCACAGGGAGATATGTCCGCGCTGTAGGGCGGATGGGCGAGCTGCTCTCACTTGAACTTGGTCAGTTTTGCGTGTATGACCCTGAAGATGTGTGGACGTGCGTTATCATGGAGTAGAACCACACCCTCCGTGAGTAGCCCCGGTCTTTTGTTCTTGATGGACCAGAGTAGTCTTCGGTGTGTCTCAAAGTATACATCGGAGTTAATGGTTCTTCTGTGCTCTAGGAATTCAACACGTAGCGAACCTTGGACGTCGAAAAAGACGGTGAGCCACACCTTGCCTGCTTACGGCACGACTTTGAACTTTTTTGGGAGAGGTGACAACGTATGCTTCCACTGCATCCTGTCCCGCTTTGTATCTGACTCGTAATGATGGCACCAGCTCTCATCACCTGTGACTATCCACTGCAGGAAAGCGGGTCTTCATAATACCGAAACAGATGTTGAAGTGCTAGCCCCATACGCAGTTCCTTGTGCTGGTCGGTCAGCTGCTTCGGTACTCACTGCGCGCACACCTTCCGATAACGCAACCTGTCGTGAACAATTGTCCACACTGTTCCAACGCTGACATCCACCTTCACCGCCAACATTCGTAATGTGACACGCCGCTCACTTCTCACTAGGTCGTCCACCATGTCGATGAAATCGGCCGTGGTGACTGTGTTTGCCTGGCCTGGGCTCGGAATATCAACCAAACTTTCACAGCCTTCACGAAAACGATCACTCCATTTTCTCACTGACTTGTCTGACACACAGTCTTCCCGTGATCTTCCGGTGTAACACTTTCCGCTGTCAAAAATCGGATAATGCCGCACTGCTCCTCAGTCGTCGAATTTCGCAATGTGAACGTCATTCTGTCTTCACATGCACTGTCACGTCAATTGGACGGCGCTCTTTATAAGAGCCTTTTCTTTCTCCTGCGTATGCTCTGATCTACGCCGGATACTCCAATCGCACCTCTAGATGTCTCGCTACGTTCTCCCATAGCGGCATAGGCAACGGTTACGTTGTTACGACGTTTCGTAACATTTCATTTGAATACCTTTGTATGTTATTATTATACACAATTATATATTTATATGTACAGTGATCAGAGTTATCTTATTAATCACATGCAAATAGGATAAATCTGTTATTTTGAATCTGCGTATCAGTAAGTTAGTCAATATCAGTTGCGATGCTGACACATTAGAGCGAAATAAAATGAAAAAACTTTAATGCTTTTGATAAAAACCCTACATATTTTTAATTTTCTGTTAATAAATACCCCACCCCACCCCCAGTAGCACTTCTTTTATTTTTTTAAGAAAATTATTTAAATTGTAATATTTTTAATTAACAAAATTAACGTGACTAGCTGAGAAACAGAGAAAACCCGGAATCGTCAGGGAATTTAAAGAGATCAAGATGAATTAGGAAAATTTATTCTAAAACTGATTTTTTTTTTATATAGTTGTTATTGGAATCGACAATTCGCTAATCTTTTTTTTTATAAGTAAATTGAAACGTTAGCAACCAATAAAAATCAGTCATTTGCCTGTTTTGATTTTTAGCTTTAATAGGCCTCTTTTATTCAAAAGTAGAAGAAACATCGAAAGGTTTATTTTTCACTTTCTGGAATTCGAGGTTTTGCGAATCTCCACGCTTCAGAAAATCATATGTACGATTCCTGTGACTCATTTTTAGAATTATCTCTATCTCTGAGTGTGTTTACTCAAAAACATTTTGAGCTATATGGATAAAATATAGCATATGGTCTTTACACCAAATTTTGAGATTTCTATTGAATTTTGAATAAAATCGATTCTCGGAAGTCTATCTGAGAACAGATGAACAAAATAACTAAACAAAATAATAATAATAAATAAATAAAAGATCTAGTCGCATAAAATCTGGTATGCTAATTTAGCATTAAAAGGTTGCTAAGTGTCAAATTTTGCACAAAATCCGTCAAGGGGGTGACCGTAGGTCTATTTGTGCATTTTTTTTACAGGTATAGCACAAATGGTAACTCAAAAATGTAGTGACTCAGATAAATGAAATTTGAGACTTAGTTTCAGCATTCAAATTTTAGGTTTGTGTCAAATTTTGAACCAAATCTATCGAAGGGCTGCCCGTTCTGTTGTTCTGTATATTTTCACACATGTAAGCATGGTAATTTGAAAATGTAATGATTTAAATAAATTAAATTTTATATATGATCTTGTTACTAAAACTGTAGCAGTGTGTCAAATTTTAATTTTGTTGGTTGGAAAAAAAGTGCTCAAAATGCATATTCAGATTTCTTTATTATACTGTAAAATACAGAATGCTTACAAACAGCACTCTGAAACTCAAAATGTGAACACTAGCGAATTTCATGGGCATCTGGGGATGGTACCTTTTTTAAGGAGTATGCGATAAAGTTTAGACCCTTCCCACTAGTTTATTAAATTAGAAATTGTAACCAAATTCTCACTTTTCTCTGTGCAATACAAATGGGTTAAGCATTCTGCTTATATGGAACAAGATCACAACAGAACTTTGGAATGAAGGAAATGCCAGGGGAATAAGTATCTAAAAAGGCAGAGCAAATTACTGTCGAGTGTATTTTCCGAAAAGCATGCATGTGATCGGCGATTTCTCACTAAAATTTCTCTACTTTTGAAGCTTAATATCGCCAAAACGATCATAGCAACACCAACGCGAGACAACTTTCTGTCAAAGATGTAGCGACTTTTTGAAATTTTAAAACAATAAGAAGTATAATAAGCTGATAAATGTTGTTAACAGAATCCCAATAATTATTCGAATCCTAATAAAGATTGTTTTTCATTTTTCAAAGAACTTAGAGAATGAATAAATTTTGGTTCAACTTGCTCTCAACTCAAAACCTTGCAATGATACCGTATCATTGTTAAAGACGATAATGATACTTTCTCATGACAAAAGTAATGTTGAGAGACGAATTTTGATCAATAAAGATTATTTATGGGAGAATAGGAAAGAACAGACATTAATTGCTAGAAGAATTGTTTATAACAGCATACAAGCAATATTTTTTTTTTGTTTCGTTTTTGCACCTTCGATGATCATGAAAACCTAATTAAAGATTTCGAAAAAGAAATTTTTGAATATTTTATCATTTTCACTAAAGTGAAAAAGCCTGTTAAAATCGTAATTAAAAGACCCCCAATCGGTACTACCTGTGAAGAAATGTAATGAAAAAAAGAAAGAAAAATATAGCTTTACTACAAATTTTTCAAATTTATTTACTCAGATCTGTCAGTTTGAAAAATATCTCCAAGAAATTATCTTTCTTTACATGATTGTGAAAATGGAAAAATTCA
>JAPMOR010037819.1:694395-740509 GCA_026543865.1 Argiope aurantia | reverse complement strand
AAAAAAAAGAAAAAGAAACAAAGAAAAAAACTGAAATTTTTCTGTTTTAATTTCGGAGGACCGCACACTGAGTCACACAGAGGCTGTTCCAAATTCCTGAAGCTTCAAAAGGTTAAGGTAAAAAGTGTGTGGGGATTACTTACCTCCTTTTTTAAAGAACCTAGCAATCAATCAACGTAACAACAAGAAAATAATTATACTTTTCCGGCATCAAGTATAAGAGCATGCAAAAAAAAAAAAAAAAAAAAAAAAATTCGATCAGCCCAAAACAAGATTTTTTCGGACATTTTCTATCTTAATAGTCTAAAATATATAATGAAAGCTATCCCTAACAAGCGAGCCCAATGATAATAATTCTGAAAAAAAAATTATTCATCTTGGCAAAAGTTTTCAATAACTCGTTCAAAAGATCTCCATTTAACTTCTCCCTCCAGCTTTCTCACTTAATTGCAACTTCCCCTTCAAAAATCACAAAGACTAGAACCAACTAAACTAACCCGCTCTTCAGAAAGAACATCAGTCATTTGCATAGAAACTGAAACTAGTTGTCAAGACTGCCTCTTAGAAGTTGCCCTACCCACGAAGAAATTGTCCTTAACGATTGACTTTCCTTTTCTACTTGCTCCTAGAATTTCCTATGCTAGATGGATTCGGAATCGATGAGAATTGTGACCATTCAAGTTTGTACAATTTCTTCTTCAAGACTCCTAATTAACCTACCCCATTTTTCTTATGAAATCTATTATTTTCTGTAGCCCTGACAGAATCTTTGAATCTTTTTTTAAAGCAGATTTTATCTAATTTATACCACTTTTCTGAACAGTATCATCAGGTTAGATTATTAAGTTATGCCACTTTCTTCCAACTTCCTGGGAAATTATAGATCTTCTGTCTAGATTGTCCAGATAAATGCTCCTATTCCTAGTCTTTTGACTAGGAGTAGGAACAGAGCAAATATTGTTCTAATTGATTTAATGGATTAAATTTAGTAAACTTTTTTTTATCCGAACAGAAATGTGCACATAATCCAGGCATTTGGATTCAACCCTTCAATTACGCATGCATCAGCTGTGAAAAATTTTGGTTTTTCCTTTTTCTTTCCCAGCCGTCTGTGTCGCTATGACCTGTTTTATTATATTTCTTTACCTAGTGGCCGATTTATCTTTGAATGTTCTAAGTGGTGTGGCACTGTGTAGTGCAAGTTGTTCAGGATCTTTCAAACACTGGTTCAGACTCACTTAGTACTTAATCAGATGTGAATGTATAATCAAACCAACTATAAATTATTTGGATAATTGATTCAAACAATCTGGTGAAAATGAATGAGTTAAAACATTTGATACTTCCTGGGATTTTTTTTCTTCCCTTACAATCTTACAGATTGGCTATTTACTTATCGACAGATTTTACCATTAGTGCCGATTTTGCTGAGGATAAAATATTTGATAAGGAAGAATATGAGATTGAACGCGATAATCTTGAAATCCATCCAATGAAATGGTTGACCTTCAGCTTTCAAACAAAACGACCAAGAATGGATAACTTTGAAATGTTCACTGATGGATCCAAAGATGATAAAAGGACAGGTGCGGCAATGGTAGTATATTTCCATGGTAAGGAAATAGGTAAAAAACAGATTTGTATTTCTAATCATGTTAGAAATTACCAAGCCAGAGTCTTAGCGATAAAAATGGCAGTTGATTATTGTGAGGGGCCGGTGATTGGCGTAGATGCTCTTTATTCTCAGATTCTCTGTCAGCCTTTCAGGCAATGCAATCCACAAGCACCATGAATAAAGAAATCTGTGAAAAAAAAAAAAAAACCACCTGAGAAAGACTAAAGAGCACAAATGGATTAGATTAAACTGGATTAAGACTCAAATCGGAAACGAGAGAGTCGATGAATAGAAAGACCAAATAGATATTGTAATCCCCAAATCATTCCAAATGAAGGAAATTGGAAGAGAGATGATTATGCTGTGGCAGGATAGATGAATAATGTCATGCAAAGGACGCATGCCATATTAATTTATACTGGAACCAAAAATTATAAAAAAGAATATTTCACCCGATGATAGTGCAAATTATATCGGGACATGGAAGATTTCCTGAATATTTCTACAGATTCAGAAGAATGCAAGACAGCACATATACAGTGGCTCCCAAAATTGAGTATACACTATACTCTTTCTTCTTTAATTTTATTCTTTTTGATCGTAACATTTCTATTTATGGCTAATATTTGTAAGAACGACAAAATATACTTTAACAAAAGCATTAGGCTAAAAAATAAGACGGAGGAATCAATAATATTTTTATTACAGTAATTTTTATGTCGAAGTAACAAATCCCAAGGTCACAAAACTGAGTATACACCTTATAAAATATGCGATTTGACTACCATTATTTATTTTCAAATGAATAAGTAAAATAGTATTGTTACTTTAATTGGCAATCATTGATTTCCAAGCGAAAACAAACGTTTTGGTTATCATAATGAGCTCCAAAAATGAAACAAATGTTGAAATTCGGAAACTTGTTATTCGATTGTCTGAAGATGGTAAATCCCTTCGAGAAATTGCAAGGGAAATTCAACGGAGTCACGGATGCGTTCAAAAAATTATCCAGAAGTATAAAATGTATGCACAAATTGCTAATAAACTTGGAAGAGGAAGAAAAGAAATCTTCAGTGCCACAACCAAGAGAAGAGCTATTCGAAAGGTAGCAAACAATCCTAAGGTGAGTGCTACAAAAATTGCTACATCTACTTCAAGAACAATTGGAAGTGTGTTTCTGCAGAAACAATTCGAAGAGTAATCCGAAAAGCAAATTATAATGGTCGCGTAGCCAGAACAAAACCATTCATTTCCAAAGTAAATCGAGAGAAAAGAATTTCATTTGCTAAAAGTCATATTTCAAAGCCTCCTGACTTCTGGAATCAAGTAATATTGAGTGACGAAAGTAATTCAATATTTTTGGTAGTGATGGATGGTCGATGTTATGTTTGGAGAAAGCCCAATTCTGATCTTCTTCCTAAAAACACAAATCCTTCTGTCAAGCATGGAGGTGGTTCACTTCTTGTATGGGGCTGTATGTTTGCAAAAGGAGCGGGAAATTTAGTTTTCATTGATGGAATCATGGAAAAAATAAAATATTTGGATATACTGAAGAATAATTTAAAACAAAATGCCCAGAATTTGGGTTTAGGGTCAAGTGTTCTGTTTCAACAAAATAATAACCCGAAACATACAACTAAAATAGTTAAGTTATGGTTGTTGTATAATTGTAAAAGGCAATTGCACATCCCTCCTCAATCTCCAGATCTCAATGGGATTGAAAAATTGTTGGCGCAATAGGAAAATGAGTTCAAAAACACGAAATTAGGGGCGAGGAACACTTAAAAAGAGTATTGCAAGAAGAATGGTCGAAAATATCCGGCGAAACAACTCAAACTCTTGTCAACTCAATGCCACACCGTTTACAAGCTGTTCTAAATGCAAAAGGATATGCAACAAAATATTAATGTATCTTTTTCTCTTTTTGTTGATAGATTTTTCTAGATGTATACTCAATTTTGCGACTTTGGAATTTGTAACTTTGACATAAAATTTACTGTAATAAAAATATTCATTCCTCCATTTTGTTTTTTAGCCTAATACGTTTGTTAATGTACATTTTGTCGTTCTTATAAATATTAGCCATAAATACGAATGTTAAGATAAAAAAGAATAAAATTAAAGAAAATAGAGTATAGTGTATACTCAATTTTGGGAGCCACTGTATATGTAAAGAAATAGACTCAGTTCAGCACTACATACAGAATGTGTTGAACTCAAAGAAATAAGAGGAAGACTCATAGTGGATAGTAATTTTAACACAATATTATATTACCCTAGAAATCTAAAAATATTAAAAGCAATGATGGAAAAGATTTCTAGCCTTTTACCAACAGATTGAAGATTCTTTGAACTTTTGTTGGCCGTTGTTTTCTTATGCAAAAATTTGAATGGTTAATGAGCATAATAGCCAGTCACAATAATCCCTGTTTGTAGGCTGTTTTTTGGTAACGGGGTAACTGGCTGTAATTTTTTTTAAGTATTGATCTTTTATGGAAAGAACTGATTTAATAAACCTATCATATGAATCCTACTTTCTGGGTGGTCATATTTCTGAATTACTACCCATGCTTTCTTTCCATCTGTTTATGCTGGTGATCATAGGTCTGAGTTCCTTCGATACAATAAAATGCATAATGGAAGATGTTTTGTCACAATATATTTTATATCGCAATTTCTCCTTTCAGTTAGAGAATTGAAGAATTTTCTTTTCCTAAAACAATGACATGCATATAATGACCCCAAAAGGTTTCTGACGATCATATCTTGTTTTCATTGTGGATAATTATCAAATCCCAGTGGATCTACTTTTTCATTACTCATGGTACCTACCACTCTTGCCGTAGTTAGCATCTCTTAAGAGATTAAAAATATTTTCTTTAAAACTTTTTAAAAATTTCTTGCTATGGTGTTTGGCTGATCAAGCTTGAAATCCAGTAGTTATTGTGGGATTCTGGGTCAAAACCAATCTTGTGAAAAATGAACTTTAATTGAGGAATTTAATTTTTTAGAAAAGATAGAGATCCACACAATGATGATTGAGTCACTTTAAAAATAAAACGAACATTTTTTTTAAACACAAAAGGTTAACTGTTTCTAATCATTAAGAAAAAAAAATTAATATAGTAGGTCACTCAGGCAGGTATAACCACTGTTACTACTACATACATACACACACACATAAAACTGGATAAAACTTTAATGTATTTATATTTGCGAAGATCAGAGTTACTTTTTTCAATAACATGCATTTCAATGACATCGGATCAATTTGTGATTCGAACCCACAAATCAGTATAGCTAAGTAGTGTTGATTTTGATGTCAACTTACTAGAACCCAAAAGAAAAACTTTTTTTGTAAAACAAAACTATTGAAGTGGGCTTAAAATTTTTATCACAAGTCACATATTGCCAACATGACAAAGCAACTGACACAATACGCAAACAAATGATTCTTGGCGAATGACAGGAAAGAGAAAAGTAATAATAAAAATGTCTTTGCAACATGTTGTTAAAGTATTTAAAGAATCAGCATTTTATGTATGTGTTACGTCATCTGTTACTCCATTCTGCGATTTTATTCGGTTCAATTTGGTGTTATTTCGAATTAATAATTAATTATTTTCATATTCATTCGAGTTCATTATTTTCGAAATAGTTTCATATCATTTGTGTAAATATTTATTGTAATGAATTTATTATAATTTTTTTAAAAAAAAAGCTCTGTTTAACCCTACAATTTTTTTTAAAAGAATGCTGTTCGTATCCATAAAAAGTCAGTTCAGCCGGGATAAGGTGGGTTGCTATAGATTCACTTTCTAAGAAGTGGATCTCATTATTATTTAAAGTTTGGGAACCCTTGCTCTAAAAGTCTTTTAATTACTTGTTTTAGAATTTTAGATAGTTATGCATTTGTTTATCTGGCATGTATGAATAAATAAAATTGTTGATGTGATATTCTATTAAATTCTAGCAGAAGCATTTAAACGCAGCTAAATAAATTTCTAGAAGTTGTTCTTTTTAAAATTTAAATTAATTGATTGTTATGCCAAAATCTGACGTTTCCTACCATAACTCCTGAAAATATTAGTACACAAAATTAATATTTATGCTATTTTTAAAATGGTATTTTTAGTTATACCAATTAAGGAAATGCAAAATTTTCTTGATTTCAGCTTTTTCTTTGTTTCATTTTCAACGATAGATTTCATTGATGTAATAAAATTCGTTTTTCATTGCTTTATCAAATATTTAATCGCATTTGCTTGATTTGTTATTGATGCTTTTATTTCTTCCATTAACCACTTTTAGCCATTAAACTTGACTTTAAATAATCAATATAAAATGCATTTTTTTAAAACTCCTTTTCATTTAATGCGACTAAAAAGCCTGAATTTAATTGAATAAATTTTTTTGCAAATTAAAAAGTATATATATTGCAAAATAAAAGTGGAATGAAAGTCCTTTTAGAGAGTTGATGATTGATGAAAACATGCAATTGAATGTTTTGTTGGATGAGTTTGAATTTCAGCATAGCATTTAAAAACATTGTATATCAAATTATATTAAATAATATTATTGTAGTTAAGAGGAAAAATTATATGGGTCTCCCCAAAACTTTCTTGCATACTGTCTGATAAACTTTTCATGTCAGAGAACTCTTTGTTTACAATAGTTAAGAAATATTAATTTTTGGCATGAATTTAGCATTTACACTGAATCTATTGTGTCACTGTTAGTGAGTTAATCCCTAGCATGTGGTTAATATTAACCGAAAATCAAATTTGTGCTTTAGACATGCTTTTTTCAATCAATTGAAAGAAAGATTTGATACAAAACTGCACCTACAGTCACAAAATACCATACCTAATTTGATTGCGTTTTTTGAAATATCGCATTTACTTGCTTCTAAAAGTACAGACAGACAGTCAATCTATTGTTGGTTTTGTCTCAAACTTTGACAGCTGTCTATAATATGAATGTTCAATCTGTGTACTTACTGTTATCTATTTAGCTCCATTCGTTTTATATTTATCGTGTTATCTTATATTCGAACAGATGCACTTCCTATGAATATATCTGACTCTAATCTGCAAATTTAATGTTAAGGCCATATTTCAATCAACTATCTGAAAGCATTTTTTGAGATATCTTTCTCACAGACAGATTTCAAAAATTGTGTTTTTTGAACTGAAGGGGCTGTAAAATATGAAATTTCGTCAACATCTCGAGTTTGGATTTTTTGACGATTACTATACTTTTTCTATACTATACAAACGAGAAAGTAAGAAGGTTAACTTACAATATCGTGAAATTTAGAAGAATTTTTTAATAGCACTATAATGTTATGGGGGTGTCTCCATTAGAAAGTTTCATGTACATGATAAAGAGAACTTAACTAAATCAATTAAAATAACACGGCTTTGATGTCAGACAATTTGGTGGAATCATGAACATGAGTTATGGAAAACGATTTAATTGATATCAAATAAAACCAGTACTCCTGGCGAACGAGCTGGTTGTCTCGGGTAACTAAGGAAATGAAGGAAGTAGAAAATGAAGTTAAACACTGTGAAAAATAGATGGAACAAGCGGTTACGTTTTTAATAGCTTTGTGATGGCTTATATACACGATGAATAGAAAATTAAGGCTATTGTATAACAGAACTCTTAATTGTCATATTTTGATTCTAAAAAACACTTTGTTTAGGCAATCATAAACATCTAGTTATACATAAGATGTTTGATAGAAATTAAGGTAATTATTAATTACCTGTGAGAGAGCCAAAACTCTTCAAATGTAGAACCAAAACGAATTGAAAGTAGAATCGTATGAGTGCACATCTAACTTACGAGAGGAAAATAAGTATCTGTTTATGCTGTTTATAATTAAAAGATGCCAAAATGGTTGATGTTAAAAACGGGGGGATGTAAAAATTATCGCTGACGAATCAACCTATCCTTCACTATTAGTTAATAAGAACCAAAATTAAATACAACCTATATTCCGTCTAAATCAGCTGATTATCAAAAGTAACTAGTAAAGAAAAGAATAATAAAATGTGAGATGGAAAGTATTTTTATGGCGATGTGATATATAAGTCCAGTCAGAATGTCAACAAAAATTTCAAAATATATTAAATCGATTTTTACCATTTTAACATCAATAAAGCTTTTTTAATGATTAAGTTCAATTGATGTTAACTCGGCTTGGCCATCCAAAACATGCCCTACTGTCAAACAGATGGATAAAGGAGGCAGGACTAAAGATATGTCTTTTTTAACTTAATTGAATGCTTAGTAATCCAAGCAAAGAGTTTTAATGAGAAAATTATTTTGTATGTGTTTTAATTATATATATATTTAGAAATTGTCAGATGTTTAGATAGATTAATTAGGTGTAAATTTAAAATAAATTTGGAAAATATTTTTTGTTATTTCAGAGAAATTATTTCAATTTGAAATTATCATTTTGTCTGTTTATTCTCTATGTCATTGTAGAAAATGTTTACAAACATTAAAAAAAATTAAGGAGATCCTTTCACCTCCTCTTGTCCATTAATTTGGACAAATTGTAGATTGGTTGTTCACATTTTTTGATGAAACATTCTTATCCTCTCAACTAAGTTCAACTTTCCAAAAAATAATGCAGATACTGTTATGCCAGGTTTTATCAGATATTCCCCACTGTATAAGATATAATTGTGAATATTTCTTCTAATTTAAACATTTTTAAAATTTTCAAATTGGTAAGATTTTTTCAATTTAAAATTTTTTTTGTCACTATTTAAAATTTTATTATAACTGTCAATGCAATTAGTGAAATTTATACTCTTATGTTTTATCACACGCAAAATAGACAAATTCTACAAAACTTTTCTTTTACATTTTAATTGTTTACATGGTAAATTTCTCTTGTAAATTGTTGAAATTATGGTGCTGTTTTTAAAAGACAATTACATTGATATTGCATTCCTAAAAGTAAATGATTGATAAAATTAAAGTAAATAAAATCAAAATATACTATTGTTTACTTTAGAATGCAGTTAACTTTTTGAATTCTTTTCATAGAAAAACAAAATATTCGTGATCCAAAAAGTAGACCCTTAAATAACATAAACACTTATACAAGCTTTTTTTTTTTTTTTTTTTACAAAAAGGGAAGAAAATTATTCTATATATTCTAGCTTCTTTTGCTTGTATATTGTATCTCAAAATATGTTTAAATTCATTAAGTATATAAATTATAATATTATTGCATGTTTATTTACTTTTTTTAATTATTTGATAAATAAATATGAAAAAAACTTTATTTATGCATTGTGATTGCAGGTTGGAAAATATATCAATGAATTTGAAATGGCTTGTGCTCTGCAAGAACGTATACGAGGAGATATTAAAGAATTTGATTTCCCTACAGTAGATAAGATGTTTCAATCATGGATGTATGACGTACCATCTTTTAAGGATGATATATGCTTTTGGATAGACATTATTGTTCACCGAGTGAAACAAATTGACCAATTTCGATTTTATTTAGCCCTGGCAAACATTAATTTGCCGGAACTGGGAAGGATATTAGATAGGATACATGACGATTGCCTCAAATCTTTGGCTAATGTATTTTATGTTCATGGGCTTCCAGATTTATCATTGAAAGCATTGCAAAAGTGAGTATTCAAAGTAAAATTGCATTATAGCAGATTTTATTCTTCTATTTTTATTGAATAAATATTAAAATGTTTAGTTTGCTATTTTGGTTAGTTAAATTTTTGACAGATGAAGTCCTGACACTTCATAATATTGATGGCTCCAGTGTCCTTTGTCTCTATTAGAAATTATCTCCAAGAAAAAAAAATATTGAAATCATTATTATGAAATGGCATATAAGAGTATCAAAAATCATTTTTTAACATATTTCTATCCTTGTACAAATAAAACTCTACATATTTCTTAAAATATTTTTTTTAATTATCAGTACTTATTATTCATTAACATTTTGATTTTTAGTCTGGCCTTTTTAGTTCATAATTTTTGTCCATATTTTTCATGCAATTTCAATAATTTTAATGTTAGAATAAAAAAGGGGAAAAAACTGTTCTAACTGAGCCAACCAGTTACAAATTCTATCAAACTTTATTCAAAACTTGTGTATGAAATGATCTTGAATAATTTTTTTGCAATGATAGCTTCCTTAATAATGTAATTTAACTATTGATTAAAAGGTTAAAATACTTTTATAAGTGCAAATATTAATAGTTTTTAGTATTAAGTGCAAATTTATACTTCATATTAAATTTGTACCTCACATTAAATATCTTTGGATTCTGATTGACATAATTGTACATAATCAAAATTATAATGAAAATTTCATGTCTTAATATTTAGAATTCTTTAATTTGAATATTTATTAATCAAATTAAGATAAAAGTGAACATTTTGGAATCTTTAAAATTATCTGTACTCTTATATATTACTTATAATCATGTATGATATCTGTAAATTCCTCTGAAAATATCTTATACAGAGAGAGATGAAGAGCTTCTGGTAGGGTGTTTTGTTCTAACTTCCTCTGTAGGTAATGTTATCTTAGCCCATTGCTGATAATGAGTTTTATATTTATTTGAAAGGCTGGTAAATGAATCTTGTCATTATTCGTACAAATTTTTTGAAAATTTCTTAGGGGGAAAAGGGCCATTTTCAAACTGTTTAAAACTTTTTACATTAACACAATATTCCTAGAGAAGTCTTTGAAATATCCTGGTTCAAAAATTTTCTGAAAGGCGAAGGCTTTTGAAACCAAAAATTGAAAGTGCAGCAATAACAAACCAAATTGGATGAAATTCAGTATGTGAATGTTATTAACCATCTATCAAGATAAAATATTCATCTTCCTTTTTTAGCTTTTGTAGCTGAGAAAAAAATCGAGAATTGCAACCTTCAAAAAATATTTCTGCGAAGATATGAATATATATTCATGATAAGATATTAAACTTATGCAGGTATTAAGAATTCAGTTAACCACGTGATCTCCCTGGGCGGAACTAGCTGCCAATCATGTGTCACGTGGTCTCCCTGTTGTTGTTTAGTATATTTTTTTCTTGCAGAAGTGAACTGAACTCCTGTACTAGGGGGAGTGTTATCTCGGCTCTCCTGAGAGAGTTATATGTGTAGTTCTCTAGGCCTTCTACACTATGGCGTTTTCATGTGCCTTTTGTTGTTGATGTTACCAATAAACCCCAGAAAAGACATGTGGGTGATTTTCATAAAATTTGTCACAATTCAGATTTGAAGTTCCAGTTTTGTCAAAAAATTAAAAATGATTTACATTAATTCTTTATGTGATATGAGCTTTGTTATAATATAGAGTATTGGAAAAAAGTTAATGTTTGCGAGTTTTTGTTTTAATTAACTCAAATTAGGTGGTTTTTGTACTTAATGTACCAATATATCTCAAGAGTGTTACTATTTTACTTTAATTAATAAAATTTTATTAAAAACTGAATAAAATTTGTGTATTTAATGGTGAAGTAGACATATCTGATATTATTTACAGATATTGCTGAAGAATATTTATATAATGATTTTCTTCATTTTTTTCAGAATAAAGACTCACGAGTGTTACACTGTTGCAAATTTAGAACCGAATATTTCAGTTAAAAGTTATATTTTTATATTAGTATTTAAAAACATGTTAATAAACTTAACGATATTTATTAACCTATCACACCATAAGTTTGTAATTATTGAAATTGTATTTTTATGTCCTAAAATTTGAATTTTGGTTACTGTAACACTCATGAGGCGTGGTAACACTCTTGAGACAAAGCAACACTCTTGAGTGTTTATAAAAATATATGTTAAATAAGAGGAAAATATCTTGAAAATGATATATTATATAGGGAAAGAGGATTCAGGGTTATCAATTTGCTTTATTGTAACTGGTAGAATTGAGAATACTTTGTAAAATTATACAATCTATGACTGCTTGTAAACATCTATGCTTCCTTTAAATTTATAATATGCTCGTTTGCCATTCAACCTTAACATCGTATCTGGCAATATTGCTACAATTTGATCAAAATTAACATCTGAAATATCCGACTTATTTAACTTGAACAATGTATTTTTTCTCCACAGTTTTTTAAATACGTAATTCGTACACCACCATCTTCACCAAGTTCAGATTTGCAAAGCCCTACATATCTATACTTTGTTGTCTTCCTTGATCCGCTTGCAAATTCTACTAATTCAAAAGTCCCTTTTTTGACTCCATGTACAGAAGGAATTTGTAGACATACATCCTCCTCCTGTGCAGATTTAACTGATCCACTTATCAGGTCATCATCTATGTCAAAAAAAATTGTACCATCAGAATCGCATTCACTTGATGTGTATATGCGGCATTTCTTTGTTTTCTGTTTTATCAAAGTTGTTACCTTCCAGCCAAGATGACAGTTGCACAATTTACCTTTATGCCATGCATTTTTATGGCAGAAACAAGAAAGAGGTCGATGGAAAATTTGACCTCTCACATTGGCACAAATTTGATGGATTTTTTGAGTTTCATCTACTGCTTTAAGATCACTTGAAATTAATGTGGAAATATTCGTATTTTCCTCTTCTGTTACGAAAAAGATCTTCACCTCTGAGGTATCTTTTAAAGTTTCAAACAATGTTCTTGCATCTGGAATATCTTTTCCATAAGCAACATAGTCATTGGCTTTCCTTTTTAGTGCACTGCCAACACCGTCAGCTGCTCCTTTCCCATGAGAGGACTCAAAGAAAGACCAGGTACCAGCCACAAAAATGAGATCAAAAAGACGAGTTGAAAATAAGAAAAAGTTCTTTTTTTGGCGATACTGAGTGGAAGGTCCATCAGAGAAAAAGTGTATGGTATCTACTTGAGGAAACTGCTCTTTGAGAAGTTTAAATATGGGATCCAAATGGGCCCATATTGCTGCTGGGCTATGGTCAAGTGAATCAGATATAGTTGCAAATGAAACAACTTTTTTGCCTACATAGAAAACTCCTGGGAGTAGAGTTGCTTGGTTGCGAGATGAACCAAAATGGTAGGACTGGATTTCCTTGGCTAATTTGCAAGAATAATTCTCCGAAAAATCCACGAGAATAGCTGTTTTATTGTCAATTAAGTTTTCTTTACATGATTTAAATTCTCTATTCTGATTCTTAATATTAAACAAATGCCTCTTAAAATCTTTCATATCCTTCTGGAAACTTTCTTTAAGTCTGCTGATAGTATCAGTTACGATTATTTTCTTTGATTTTTTTTATTTTCCTTTATAATTTTGTTTCCGGCAGCATCTGTTTTTTCAACTGTTTCTTTAACAATGGTTCATTTCTCATATGAAATTTTCTCTTCTGCATTAATCATGGTGTCAGAAAATGTTAAGATTTTGTTCTTGCAAGAGACACAATTATTATACATGCACTTAACAGAGTTCTTATTGCAAGTTATTAACTCGCACAATGAGTGGGGGTTGTCGTCACTCAAAAGGCCAAATTGTTTCAGCTTTTTTGCTTTCAGTTCAATATTTGTATGAGTTTTACACAGACAAGTATCCCGTCCTATATCAGTAAGCTTTAGAACATGAAATGGTCTATACCTTGTAAAAGTGGTATATGAAACCTTTTTACTGACTTCACGTAAGAATTTCTTATACAGTGTTTTCATGGGAGCATTTAAAAATCGCTTTTGTTTTTTCAACTTATTCTTGGTTATTGTTTCTTTCATCCCTGCTGTATTTCGACTTACATCATCTCTTACAAAAAATGATTCTATGTCTTTCTGGAATTTTCTCTCTCTTTCTAGTTGTTTCTCCACCATCCTTTTTCTTCCAGCCAGACCGACTGATCTGCTAGTCATTACTTGAAGTCTGTAACGCTTAACAAGACTCTGTGATAACATTATTTGGCTTAAAATATTTTTATCTTTTCTCTTTCTGGCCTGTTGATAACTTTGTTTAAAGGATGAAGCAAGGGTGTTATAAAAAAGAAGCCGCCGAATCAATTTGCTTTTATCTCTTCCTTTTGTTTTCTGAGCTTCAAGAAATATCTTAGTGGCCTTAGATTTTGGTGTTAGTTGATCCTCGGGAGTACTCATAACACTTTTTTGCTTTCTTTAACTTCATTCTCTGTAACCTTTTTTTATACTTTGCAGACTTTATTTTTTCTTGTTGGAGCTGATTCTTTAGTTGTTCCATTTCCTCTTTCAATTTATAATTTTGTCGAACACACTTTGAACGATTCTTGAGAACAACTTTTCTTCCACGAATTTTGTTGCCTGAAAGCTCTAGAGAATTATCACATGGTGGAATGGGAGATACATTCAAATTTTCTGTCTCCTTATTCTGTCATAGACTTTCCACTTTCGTCTCTGAATGCGCTTCTCTCGTGCTGTCATTTCTTCAATTTTTTTTTCTTTTAGCATTCCTTATTTTCTGTTTTTCCTTGTAAGCTGCTTCTCTATTAGGATCAAGTTTTCTTCTTTCTCGATAGAGACGCTGTTTCTCAGCAGAAGAAAGCCTTGCCTAAAAATAATTATTTTTAAGCATTTGTGGAAAATTTGAAGCATAATACAAAAACAATAAATTCATATTAAGAGTTTAGAAATCAAAACAGAACATATAAAATTAAAACACACACACACACAAAAAATCAAGACGCAAATTGTCAAATTATCTCTGAATCATTCATATAAAAACATTTCATATTTAAACTCATAATTTTAATTCATAAATTAAATAGAAAAAGTACAATAAATATTAAAGAAATGCTTAGTTTTTGCTTTGAAGTTACTAAATGGAACAATAATTCTTTTTATATTATTCTTAAACTCATGAGTGCAACATCCTCAAGATATTAAAACAAAAAGTAATTATTTTTAAAGATTTACAGAAAATTTGAAGCATAATGCAAAATATAAGAGTTTAAATTAAGAACAAAAATTAAGACTGAGAAATAAAACAAAAAATAAGATCCAAATTAGAAAAACAGGTGTGCAAGTTCTTAAAATTTTTTTGAAATCATTCATCTAAACACATCTGATAGTTAAACTCACAATTTACTTTTAATTCATAATCTAAATAGACAAAGTGTAGTAAATATATTACAAAAATTGCTTTGTTTTTTTGTTTTAAAGTTTCTAAATAGAACAGTAACTTGTTGATAACATTCTTAACTCATCACAGTAGAATACTTCTTCCTCAAGAGTGTTACTTTTATAGAGTAACACTCTTGAGAAGTAACACTCTTGAGATTTCACATAAAGATTTTGCTCTAAAAGAAACAACTTGCACATGTAAAAGTAGGGTTACTTCAGTAGACTAGTATACAAATATGCATCACATTTTAAGCGAAACTTTTTTACTGATTAGGTTGAAATACATATTAATCACAGTAACACTCATGATATAAAATAAAAAGACTCACCATAGTGAAGATGAATTTTTACAATATTTTTGAATGTAGTATCACAGCTCAATTTTTACCAGCAGTAAGTAAATAGAAGACAAACACGGCTTACTCCAGAACTGTTGCCAATCTTTAAAACTAAATTATTATAAATATATTTGAGAAACACTCTTGAGGTAACATTCTTGAGCAGCAGTGGGGGACAGATAATAAACTGAAGTTTTAATGCACAAATTGAAAATATAATAAAATACTCATTCTTTTTTTTAACTTAAAATATTACAGTATATCTACTAATTAATATTTTATTGCTGTCTCACTTCTTTAATTTAAAAAATCCCAATGAAATCTTATTTTTTGGAGTTGGGACATGAAAAATTTCCTGACTCTATAACCACTTAGCATTATAAATCATTAAAAACATAATAAAATCATCACATGTTATACATATTTGTGAACTAGAATAAAAAATCTGTTAATTTATTGATATAAGAATCTTTGAAAACTGGAACTTTTTATGATACTGATTACTTTAGTGCTGGGACATCAATGTGACAATTTATTTGAAAATCACCCATGTGTCTTCAAGTCATTTCACCCAGACCACAATCTTCACTATCAAAATGAATTATTGTGCAATCAAGAAAAGCAACGATAATTTATTAATTTTATAGCAGGAATTCAAAATCTCTGTTCTTGTCAAAATGGTATTTATTATCATCTCTGTTACTTCTGGCATAGTAAGAAATTTGTCGTGCTTAACTCTTTTATTTAAAAAAAAGACCCTTGGTAAATAAAAAAAACTAGAAAATGAAATTCCTTCTAAGCAATCATTCAAATTTGAATTATTTAAAAATCTCTATGTGATGAGATTCTAACTGATTTTATTGACTTTTGTAAATATGACAATTTGTGAAAACGCACCAGATTTCGTAAATTTAAATGTTGAAAAATTACAACTAGATGATTTTCTCTCCTATGGTTTGAGTTCAGAAACTCCTTTTATTAAAAATAAATAAAAATATTGAGGTGTGAAATGTAATTAAAAAAAGTTTTATGTATCACTAAGAATTATTTGTGATTACATGAATAATTTAAATGATAATTTTATAAACGTTATTAGATAAAAAACTGCATGTCTCAACAGTGATTTCAACCGATGTAGTCAATATCTCAAGGATGAGGGGGGAAAAAAATTAAGAAATGCAAGAAATTTCTGATCAATATTTAGAGAAATATATTGATGAGTTTTCTAAATCTATATGATAAATATGCAGATCAAGCATGAAAACAAAATTATATGATAATGTTGGTAAAGTCAAAAATCGATTGAGTAAAATGGCAAAGAAACGAAACGGGATTTATTGAAAATGGTAGGAATCTTAAAAATAAAAAATAATCAATTATAGTTAATAATAATTTTAAAAGAAATCCTTTGTAAGTTATTGCTTATTATTTAGATTGATATTTTGTTTTTCAGTGATGTTTTAGATTCACTGCTATGTTAATCAATTGCTTTTCAATTATACAAAATTTAATATTTTTGTTTAACTAGTACTCAATCTTATTTATCATATTTACTCTAATTAAGGAATGGAAAGGTAGATTTGTGCAATTACTAATTTTATATAAATTTGTATGAAAATGGATTCAAAATCATCTCTTGCTGTCAAAAGTAAAATTCAAGTGATTAGTTCTGTTTCATTAGAAATCAAACTCTTAAATTATATATATATATGCGCAGGATGTAATTTTGAAGACAGTGGAAAGACTTTCAATTTCGTGACGTCGTTTTATTTCATTTTGGCGAAGCAGGCATATGTGCAAGCGATGAGCACACACACAACACAGAACGACATAGAGGAATGAGGAAAAAGCTCTTGAACATTTTATCCCCGGGCTTATATAACCTAAGATTTTGATAGGGAAAACATTTCTTCATAGTGCTAATATATAATGAGATTTCAATAGGGATTTTTATTACACGCTCCAACAAGGCAAAGGAATCACAGGGAGGTTTTAAAAAAGAATTTGTCTCGTCAGCGGTATTCTGTCCCTTCACTCGGAGTGTGGGAAAGTTAGGCTTTTAGCCGATTCAGCAATTTTACAAAGCTACTCTTGAATTTATTAAGTAGAGAAAGTGGAATTGGATCACGAAATAAGAGAATATTTTTAGAATGAAGTTACTATGTGCTAAATTAAGATAAAATATTGGAAATTAATTAAATTGAAATTAAGAGTTTAAAATATCCTTACATATATATATAATATGACAGTTTACTTCCCCACAATTTTTGCTTTGAAATTCAATATGTACATAATATACAAATATTGTTATTATTAAGAAATTTACTGCCTTCTAAAACCTTTTTCACTGAATAAAATTGTTGATTAATTATTTAAAATTTATGTAAAACCATTAATTAATACATTGTGAATGTTTATTATTATTAGGGAAAAAAATCTGTTTAAAGGGTTTCAAATGAGACTTTAAAAATTTGAATATATTTGAACATAAGAGTAGGAACAAATAAATAAAATGTAATAGGGCTGAAGTGCACTTGAAAAACTACAAATTTTTTTGGGTTGCTGTTTTTTAAAAAGAGTAAAGAATTTATTTTATTTAAATATTTTCTTTAACTTTAATTCTATGTTTATATTTATTTTCAACCAAACGAATGTATGTTCTTTGGACATACTAAAAGTTGTTTCATAATAGCTGAAACACAGCATGATTTTGCATATACTGTGTGCTTAGTTATTTTACCTACAAAATTCTAGGACTGATTTTTTTTCCTTTTTTTTTTTTCCCCAAAATTTGTACAAACCCACTCTCTGCTTGTAATTATGCCTATTTTCCAACAACACAATGCTGCTTTAATTTATAGAAATAATTGAATCATTCTGTTCCCCCAGTTTACTTTGGTAGAGTAGTAATAATCCTTTTATGATTGTGAACCTTTAAATTTGGACCTTATTTGATTCTAATTAGTCCATATTTGTTATTAATAGTGAATGCATTTTTCTTTCAGCTGTAAAGCTACCACAATGAATGATGAATTTTTGGAATTGTATGTAGAATCTCATTTATTAGAAATGAAATTATGTAGAAAAGATCTAGAAACGGTAAATTATTTGTTGCTGTCTTTTTTAATTTTTGAATTGCACATTACTTATAAAATTTATAACTATATGTGAATATTAACTATTCTTGAAAAATTTATCTATTTTTTAAGCCATTGGTAACCTTTTATAGATAAAAAAAATATTTTGATATAAAAAGTTATTTATTAAAATGTTATGTATTTGAAAATTCTATAATTAAATAACAATATTGTTTTCTATATGAAAAGGAAACTTTTATACAGAATGCCCAATAAACAATTTTTACTTTAATAGAGATAGGTACATACTTCTAATTAGAAACTTCTTTAAGTGAATAAGGAATTATAGGTTTTACATTGTTGTGTAAATAAATGTGTCGTTGAAAAAATTATGAAGTCTAAGTTTTTATCTAGTTTCTTATCTCAATTGTTTACAGAACTTAAGCAATCAAAATCTGTGTTGTTTCTTTTAGATTTGTATATGCCTCGAAAACTCTCAGAAACTTGTATGAATATGTTTAAGGGCTTTTGTAATTTTACTATCACAATTTTAAATTTTAAGGCCGAATGACGTCGCTGTATAAACTTTTGCATTGCACTGTATTACTTTCTTGAATGCAAAAGATGCATAGATGCATTGTAATTGTCAAAAGTTACGAACTTGAGATTTTGATGAATCCAGACTAAGACTCCTTGATTAAGAAAAACACATTTTTGGAATTGTGTCTATCTGCCTGTGAACACAATAACATTGAAGTGCTTTGAGTTCGACAAATGTAATTTGGTATGTGATCTTTAGCACAAATTTCTTGATTTTTATCAAATTTTGAGTGAAATTCATTTGCTAGAATTCTTTCTGTCCAGGTAAAAATGAACACGATAACTGTAAAGCACAAACAGCTTAATCAATAAAATTTGGTACAGATATTTAATATTTAAAGTGTAAATGCAAACCAAATCTTGGAATTAAATCCATCAAGAGGTTGACCATCTGTTGGTCTGTACTTTGACAAGCGTATAAATGTGATAACTCAAAAACACAACAACATTTAAAAAAAAATTTGGTATATAATCTGGTGATTAAAATTTGCTGTTTAAGTTACGAACTATTGGGATTAAGAAAGGCGTCTCAATTACATATTCGATTTCCTATACAAACCGCATAACAAAGATTAATCACCGAATATTTCATTGTTAGAATCAGTAAAATTCAGTTGAAAGATCTATATTTTGTAACTGTTTTTTATTAATGCCTTGCATTTAACATGCAAGTACCACTTTTTTTTAGATCTATTATGAATATGAGAGTACACATGAAGAGTAAGATTACACATGAATATGAGATCAGCACATATGAGAGTCGTATGAAGCATACAACTCTCATATGTACAACTCTGAGAATATAGATCTGAGCACCCATATCATTCACAGCATTGCTCAGGGTCTAAAATCTTAGTTGAAATCTTGACGGGAATAACACCATTTTTTAAAAATTATAGAGTATGCAAGAAACTTTTGGGAAGACCACTCGCAATGTCATTGAAGGTATTTATACAGTCGTTCACCTGACATTGCTATATGAAAGTTTCACAACTCATGTGGACAAAGAAACAAATATATATATATATTGAAGCAATTAAATATTAATTTGTGTTGTTGAGCTTGTGCATGCATGCAATTTATATTTTTGCTTACTCTTAAATCATTATTTGGTTGAGGTAAACGAATGATTGATTACAAAAGAGCTATTTGTTTGCTTAGTTATAGTAATGAAATATTAGCAAAACTACCTCTATTTTACTACTAAAACATGATCCTCTCAACAGTTTAAGTATGAAGTCAAAAATAGTTATCTTTAAATTTATATATATATATTTATAGTTTTAGAACAAATTAAATTATCTATAAAATTGAAATTATATGGGGAAAATAATAAATTATGCAAACAAAGAACTGTAAATACTTGTAGCCTGTATGTTTGACTATTAGTTTTTCTCCTTACTTTATGTGATATTTTATATAGACTTGTTAGATAGATTTATTTATTTTGTATACAATTTATTTTATTGCAAGATTTATTTTATTACAAGATTTATATACAATTTTATTTGATGGATATCATTTCTGTACTATATGAATATTTTGTTTAATTAACAGAAAGAACATCTTAAAAATGAAGCTCTGATCTTCTTAGAAGAATTTACTGATATTGAAAGTGAACAATCAGTCGCTATGATTAATATATATCAAGGTTTATTGCTCAAACAATCACTGAAAATGGATGAGAGACATATTATTCATGAATATGGGAAAACAGTAAAAGAAATGTTTTCTACATCATACGAACTATTGACTGATTGGTCTAAAGGTTTTCTTTACTGTGGAAATTTCTTTCAAGAAATGTTTCTTTCGAACAATGATAGCAAGTAAGATTTAACTTTAATCATTATTAATTTTAGTAATTACTGAAATGCTTAAAAGTTTTTATAAAAATGAAAAGCTTTATGTTAAGTATAAAGAAAATGTTAAGTATAAGTGATGATGAAATCGAATATTTTAAAAAATTTTAAGGGATTGTAATGCGCGAGAATAGAACCTGGGACCTTGTGGTTCGCAGTCCAGTAACATGACCATGATACCAAAACAATTGTTGGGGTAGCAGAACTGTTAACTGGCTTATATGCTATTCACCACAATTTGTTACAACTTTCATTATTTAATTTTTATGTGTCTGGATATCTAATCTTCTTCAATTTAGCATGATTTGAATTTCTATAAATATATTATATCCAAATTTGTAAGTAAAATCATTTGTCTTAAAAAAATAAAAATAAATAAAACCCTAGAGCAATATTATAACCTATGCCCTCCTTAACATCGTTCAATAAGATATATACTTTAAGACTAATGGGACCATAAGCTACTTTATTTGTAGATCACAAGCTTGTATGTGATTTTGCAATCTTTCAAGTCTAACTGAATTTACATCTGCTTTTAAGCCCACAAAAAGTACTTACACTGAAGAAAAATAAAAATAAATAAAATAAAATAAAGGCTATCAGGACAACAATTTTCATCATGAAACATGTTTTGCGTATTTAATTATTTGGATAATTTGGTTGTAAGTAATGAGGATTCCATTAATTTTTATCTTTTAACTATAATTTTTGTTTTCTTAGGGAAAAATAATTCTAATAGGATCATCTTTCTTGATATTATTAAGAAAATTCTCCACTTATTGTACTGAGAAAGTGGTCAATAAACTGGACAATGTTATTTATTTCATGAAGATTCCAGATAATATGAAGCACAAATAACAGGAATATAGCCAAGATATACACAAAAGACAGTGCTTCCAGAATTTAACAATAGGAGCAGACAACAAATCACTAATTACGTAATGGAGCAGTTCTGTCAATAGTGCTCACAAAGGCGGAATTAGTAGGGAGGGCGGATAATTACTTTGGTAAACTCCCCCCCCCCCGCTCTATCAGTTAGAAAATGAAAGTACCCTGAAACAAAAGTTTTCAGGACAGGGGACTGGACTTGAAAACTGTTTTCAAGTTAATATTTTATAAACAATGGAAATATTCAACTACCTATTTAAGTCAGCAAAATGACTATATTTGGCAAAATAACTAACAGAGTGGCAAGTCAATAAGATGTGTTCTCCCCATTCTTTTTGGTTGGTCATTTAGAATTCAATATGATGGGTCAACAGCATCAAGAAATTTTTCAAGCATCTTATTCAAATGTTGCTCATTCGACTTATTCAAATGTTGGCATTACTTCTGGTAGAGTAAACAAAAAGATGGCAAGTAAATAAGATGTAGTTTTTTTGCTGACTATTTTTTTGTCTAAAATATTATTATGATTTTTAAAAAATTTCGTCCATTGCTTTGATCACCTGTCAGCAGAATTATTAGGAAAATTAAAACAATTCTATTATCTGTACTTATATAAAGCTCAATGTGTGTGTGTGTGTGGCGCACCTGGAATCCCTCTTTTTGAAATTTTAATTATTAATTAAAAACTAACTTTCCCGCCAAAAAGTCCTTTCATTTTCCCCACCGCCAAAGGAGTAAGGCTTCAGTTTTTTTTTTTTTTTTTCCCAACACCAATGAGGCTAGGGTTACCATTTTTCGACCGATTATTTCAAACGATTCTGTTTATTTTCTTAATGTTTGATGCATTTAAAATTAAACGTTGTTAATTAATCGATCTTTCAGATTCATTCTGAAGAACTTTTGAAATAAAATAAAACAGATTAAAGGAAATTAAAAATTTCTGATCCGCATAGCGTTACCCCAATTGGCGTAGAAAAATTCACGCATTTGTGTTACCGTAACTGGCTTTGAAAATTCACGCATGCGCATTGTATTCTGATTATTTACATCTAATTTCAACGGAAGCGGACTGAATTTAAATTATTTTTGGGTTAGTTGTATGCTTTTGTACTTAAATTGTATTTATGTTAGTTTAAGTTCATCGTTTTTTAAGTAATTTTTTTAATCTGTTTACGACCGATTATTTTAAACGATTCTGTTTATTTTCTTAGTGTTTCATGCATTTAAAATTAAACATTGTTAATTAATAGACCTGTTCAAGATGAATCTGAAAAAATTTTGTTGACAAATTCTTGAGGTATTACATAAATTAAGAAAGATATTCCTTAATGCCCATAAGGTTTAAATGCTCAGTGACTCTGTTTTCAGTAATCATAAAAAAAATGCTTTGTTTCAGTAAAAAATATTATTGTATTAATTGCAGATTAATCATTTCCACTTTAATTTAAAGCATAAATTCTACGGGAGCTAACAGAAAATTGGAAAGATGCAGATTACGTTATGACTGAAGGCCTTTATAATATTATGAGTGAATTGAAATCTGAAGTTTTAAAATATTTTAATGAAGAAGCTATTAAAGTAAGAATTACATAAAATAGTTAATTATTAAAATTTTAATGAGCATTAAGATTGGCGAACCGGCTGTTCGCCAAAGGCGGCTAGTATGTGAATAAGAATAAATTTGTTTTCCCTGTTTTGTTTATATTTGTCTCTATTCAGAATTTTCTGAATAATTCGGAAAAGAATAACCATTTTATTCATATAATTGTTATTTCCACAGTGCTGATTTTGCAGATTTTTTTAAAATATATTATGCGTATTTTATTAGGATTATTCTCTAACTAAAATCTGGTTAATGGTTAAAGTAAATTTAATAAAACATAGGAAAGTGTTCTCGACACTCTTTTGCAATATTTTGCTCTTTGCATTCTTTTGCTAAGAATTACTTTGCTGTAGCCAAATTAAGTGAATTCTCTATAAATAACTAGGGTAAGTAAATTGTGTATTTGTATATTAGGAGTATTTAACTATAAAATATTTGTCTTTTGCAATCTAATTTATGCAGTTATTTTACTAATTAAATTTTATTAAATCTGACTCCTCAAATTACAAATAGCAGCATTGGGGATGGAAATGTTTATTGGTACGTTTAAGAATCATTCACATATCCATATTTTGTGACTTTTTAATGAGACCATTAATGAGAAATGTTCAGAAATGAATGAATGTTCTGACATGAATAGTGCATCCATTTCCTAATCAAGAAGGGCTCTATTAAAACTGCTGGAAATAATTGAAATCTAAAATACTGAATTGTTGAAGAAAAATTATTCTTTTTAAAATTATGAGTGATTGACAAATTTAAATCAAGCATTCTATTTAATAAAATTTTCTTGGCACTATAATATATATATTTTTTTAATGTACATATATATTCCCTTCTTATAGGACTAAAACTGACCGACTTAAAAAAAGTTGAAAATCATTATTTTAGATGAATTTTACAGATATTTCCAATTAGTGAAAAAAATTTATGGAGTCATTTGATGTGTAATCATTTGATATCCACAAATATTTTCACTTATCTAAAATGAAATGTTTTACTAATCTTCAGTGATAAAAAATAAAAATTAAATAAACATTATATTTATCATGTGTTTTTCTGTAATTTTTTAAACTAATAATAATTTAAAATATAATACATATGTTATATAAGAATATGCATCTTGGATTTTTACAGATATGATTATTTCTGTAATAATGAATTATTAAACTTTCTATCATGCTTAGTTATTAATTTACATAATTCATTCATACAAATCAGAATATAATAGTATTTTGTTGTTGTTGTAAAAAATGTTTTCGTATTATTTGTTAATTGACTCATTTTGTTTCGTGCACTATTTTTTAAGGTATTATGAATATGCATTGAGATCCTTCAGCAAATCATGCAATTATAGCGATAATACAATATCCACAGAACCATTTGCAAAGGTAATTATGGCATGTTAGCTTAATAGTTTTTGTTTAACAACTATTCTAATAATATTTTGGATGGCAAAGCTCTTATTATGTCTTACTCGCATTTTACACATTAAGTTCATAATATTATAATAGTTGTTTGTAAGTAAGTATGTCAACGGTCTGTTTTATTGCAAATTGTCTGACTTAACACTATTATCTTGTGGCATCATTGAAGAGTTTTCATATTTGGATGTAGTGATTTCATTTTTTACAGGGTAATTCAAAATGAATATGACGATAACAAATGGCTATAACTATTTAATGTAAAAGAATTTATCTATGAGATTAACGCATAATGCAGATGGAACTTCAAGATTTTGTATACATACCTTATAGATGTTCTATGACGTGTGTATACAAAATTTTGAAGTTCCGTCTACATTATGTGTTATTCTTATTGATAAATTCATTTTCTTTAAATAGTTATAGTTGTTTGTAATCGCTATATTCATTTTGAATTACCCTGTATTTGTAAATAATTTTTTTTCCCCTGTTCGTAAAATTGATAAACAACTTAGCTGGTAATATATATATGTTTGTAATATTGTACATGCATTATTATGCCCTATGTAACATATATATATATATATATATATAGTATTGTTTGAAGTTTCTACAATTGACAAATATTGAATGTTAATAAAACCTGCACAATGTTGCACATCATAAAATAAACTAAGAAGCTGAAATTTTTAAAAATAATGATTTTGATATCAAGTAGTCAACTGCAGACAATAAAATTCGGGGGGGGGGGTGAAAATGGTATAAAAAAGACAATGAAATTAAAAAGTTTGCTGCAAATAAGGCTTTTAAAATTTAAATATTAAAATAAATTTTTTGAAATCTCTAATTTGGCTCCTTATCAAATTAGTAAAAATAGCTTGGGACTTTTAAACTTTAATAAAAAACAATTAAAAATCATTAAAAAAAGATATTTTTGTTTTAAATTTTAAGAAATGTTAAAATAACCACTTCAATTTTTTTTAAAAAGTATAATGGGATATCAGATGCGCGTTTTTTAGTTTCAGTTCTTAAAATTTTTCATAAAAAGTTATTATGGTTTTAAAATTACTCAAAATTCAGTAAATTATATCAAGAGTTCAAAGCAAATTTCTTTAGAATGATGATTATTTATTCTCTTCAAATGGGTCACTGTTTTTTTTTTTTTTTTTTTTTTCCCTTGCAATCAGAGAAGTGTTACTAAGGACATGTACACATGAAAAATCATCCAATAATGCACAAAATATTAAATCAAAATTTTCTACACTGAATTTTAAAATTTCGTCTTTGAGGTACATTGTCACCATTACACCTATGTGCCGAATTTTATGATTGACATAGCAATTGATTTGTCTGGACACTACAGACGAACATGCACAAACTCTTCCTTTTATATTTGCATAATAGTTTATATATCTAAATACTTAAAGTTTTGCTTTATCATTTTATTATAAAGTTTCAGCATTTGCATCCAAAAGAATTTATACTTTTAAAATGATATTTTACATTAAAATTCGCACATTTTTTTAATTATTATTTTAATTGCAGTATTATGTTTTCAGATAATATCGCTGCTTTCAACCTCTGATGTTCCATTAAACTACCGAAATGATGTAATTGATGATGTTATACAAATACCATTATCATATTTTCTTCCATGGATACCACAGCTACTTGCAGCAATTTTAAAGACTAAGGATTGCCACCTTGAATATATTCTACTTAAAATTGGTATTGAACATCCTGAATCTTTATACTTTTTATTGCATTCAGTTATGAATGAGAGAAATCCAATGCCACTTCACATGTCTGAATCCGAAGGTCAGTATCCATATATAATTATATGTATATTCTTTAAAGATTAGTAGTTTGTACAGATATACATAAGATTAGTAGTTTGTACATATTTCAATTATGTTTCATTTATTGGAAGATGAAATTCTACTATTTTTACTTGCTTGCACTTTAAAATTATTATTTTAAAATTTCTAAATTTATTTCAATTGCAATAGCTTCTTCGAAAGTTTTAAAATAAACTTTGTGAAAAATAATTAATTGTTTTTAAAATAAAATTTTTTTGC
Organism: Argiope aurantia; assembly: GCA_026543865.1. Taxonomy (NCBI): domain Eukaryota; kingdom Metazoa; phylum Arthropoda; class Arachnida; order Araneae; family Araneidae; genus Argiope; species Argiope aurantia. The sequence continues at coordinate 713,904 of JAPMOR010037819.1, read as the reverse complement.
TGTTTTAGCTTTGTGTATATATAATATGATAAAAGTGTATGAAACTTTGAAGGGATGAATATTAAAAAGGAATGGAACAAGAAATGTTGAATGGTTGAAACAAGATTGACCTGTAAAGTCATTGATGATTTGTCAGTTCTAGTTAAAAATTTACTGTTGTTGACAGATAGTTTCTTTATTTTTCAAGCCGTGAAAAGTTCGCCTATCACATCACTGAAAGTGTTCATTGAATAGCTGAGAAAATTCGAAATATACAAAACTGATCCAAAGGATTGCTAGTTATGTGTATTAACTCTCTTTGACTCCAGGACATTCAAATATTTCTTGGAATGAATGGATGAATTCATAGTCAAAAACGGTACTGGAGTCGAAGAGAGTTAAATATTTAACACATATTGCCAGAAAATCTAGTTTCAAAATTTATATCAAACCTATGGAAAAAGTAAGAGATATCCCTCACAAGAATCTAAAAGATATCCCTTCCCTTTTATGCTCTTCTCTATAGCTTAAAAATAGAAGTAATAACCAGTCACCTAATTACCTGATTAGTTATTGCTCCAGCTCTTCTGAATAAATTTGATCTTTATGACAATTTTCACTGACATTCCTTTAACAAAGAAAATGACACTGAATATGTTCTTTAGCACTGTTTGAATTATTCAAGTCATCAAACAAACCTAGGGAACAAATTTAATCATTAAGCAAAGTTTTGTTCAAAAAATGTTTTAATGGATGCCATCTGCATATTTTTCTTCAACCATTGAAGGGTTTTTTTTTTTTTTATGTGCATTAACTATGGCTGTGTGACATTAGAGGATAACAGCCTATGATGCTAATAATCTCAAATAATACAATTTTTAAAAATCTAATGTAGCTTGTTTGTCTTCGATAATTAATTGTGTAGAAGAATATTTTTAAATTTTTAGTTGTGTAAAAAATTATTTAATTTATTGCATTCTTTGCAAGTTCTTTTATATAATTATTTATTTTATTTTCCTTTATATACATTTTGTTCAATATATTTCCTTATATAAGCCAAGAATTTTTGGAATTTTCTCTGAAATTAAATTATTCGTGTCAACCTATGTACAGATCCGCTATCCAAAAAAAAAAAAAAAAAAGGTTACTTTAGCACTAGTGATAAATTCTTAAATGTCATCAAATACAGCATTTTTTAATTCTGTAATATTCACTTTTTTATTCTTAATTTTAAGGGAGAGGGTAATTTTAAATTATGAAGAGAACAAGAGAATTGATTTTATTGTTGTGAAAATGAAAACTGCAAAGAATACTTTAATTTTCATCTTTTCATTTGTGGAAAAATACCAAGCAGAATAGGAAAAATGTGTTCGTTTCAGGTAGTTACTAAACTATTATCTTTGGCATCTGGCGTTTTACTTTACTATGACTTGATTGGAAAATATTTCTTTGTTTTATCTACTTGGTGATATTTTTGCCCTCATGGCAACAAGTAAATATTTTGAATTTGAGATAAATATTTTGATATTTCCCATTCTTGGCTTATGTTCTGATATATACGAGATATCAAATTGCTTTTAACTTTCTTGTTTAATTACTATAAAAACTGGATCTTGCTTTTTAAATTTCTCTTTCAAGCATATGATTTTAATGAGGCGTGGTCGTATCATTCAGAAATTTTGCTGAGGATTTTAAAATACTTTTGCAATAAAAAATGTTAAATGTCTTTAAAAATGCTGGAGATATTGCATTTCTTTGTTTATAGAATATTTGTTTTCTTAAAAATGTGTAGGATTTAAAGCAAAGTACTTAAAAATATATTATTTTTCATGTTAACACATTTTAGTCATTATTTTTATGTGTTTTTAAGTTGAAATAAATTTGTTGCACATGATAAAAATGAAAGAAAAAATTTATTGTCTTTAAGAAAAACAGAAATTAAATGCAATATTAACAGATATTCAAAGCCTAATAATATTTTTATTCCTTTTCCAAAGAATATATATATATATATATTATTTGAAAAAAAAATTATTGCATCACATATGGGACTTAGCTATTTCCAAATGACTAAACAAATGATTACATCAGATTTATTGTTGTAATTGGATTTATATTTTTATTGTGATTTTCATTCAAGCAAGCTATAAAAATATAAATAAAGCACAAAATTTCTATGTTCAGAATTCAGAAGAGTGATAGGAGGCATCAAGAGGATAAAGAATCGCCATACAACATGGGGTCTCAAACGACGTTTAGGGGGGGAAAATCGCAAAAATATAAGGAGTCGGCGAACTTTTGGAAACTGTAAAAAATTAATAAAGATAATACCAAAAGGTGTTTCAACTATGAATTTTTTTTTTAATGAAAGCACATTCTTAAAAGCAATTTTTTATGTAAGTAACATGCTGATTTGATGAACCAGGGGGTCGTAAATTAGTGAAAACGAAAAAGTAGTTTTGAATCCTTTTCTGCAAATATATTAAAACTTTAAGAAAAATAAAAGCTTGAAAATATAAGGAATTTTATACTCCTTAATTTGATATAAGTCTGTATTGTGAAAATTGAGGAGGTTTTAAGATATTCAAGAAAAACTAAAATGTTTGCCAGGAAGCATCGCTGCAACATCGGTACCAATGTTTATAGAGGGTGTTGCCAAATTGGAAAGGTAAATTTAGAGAAGTGATAGTAGGCATTAAAGAGATTAAAAATTACCATAAAATATAGGGTCGCAGGAGACGTTTTTTCTTTGAAAATCGCTAAAACAGACATCGAAGAGACAATTAGCCTGGCTAAGAGAATGGTCCTAAGAATGCAAGGATTTGGAACAAGGTATTCTAGAAGTTTTCTCGCATCTAAATTTTCCATGCGTTCGAGGAATATAAAAGCAGCGAAGAATTGCAGAATTGATGGTTCGAGGAATATAAAAGCAGCTTATATTCATTAAAGAGCAGTGCAGAATTGATAGACGATAAGTTTCATTCGCAAACATGTTAGATTTCACGAATGACGAATATGCGGATATGCATTTCATTTACGATCGAGCGAATGGTAATGGACAGCTAGCATAAAGAATATACCAATAGCAATATCCAAGTGGGCGTTGTCCACACCACAGCACCTTTGCAAATATTAATAGACGGTTTTGGGAGACAGGATCCTTCAAAATAACGGGGCCAAACGCAGGGCTCGAACGTCTCATTGGCTCAAAGTACCTTGTTTTCTTGCAGCACGTCCTTTCGTATTTACTGCAAGAAATACCGGCCATTGCACACCAGAACATGTAGTTAAGGCATTTTGGTGCACCAGCGCATTTTTTTTTTAATTCTGTGCGTAACTAACTAGATGATACATATCCTGGGACGTGGATTGGACGTGGCGGTTCTGTTGATTGGCCTCAAATTTCTCCGGACCTTTATCCCTTGGATTTCTTCTTCTGGGGCCATATAAAATATCTTGTTTATCAGACACCTTTGGATACATTGAAAGATCTCGTAGCACGGATCGTCGTCGCTGCTGGAAAATCGCAAGCACACCTGGTATGTTTGAGCGCGTCCGGTGGTCCTTTAAACGTCGGTGTCAATTGTGTAATGACTTTCTTTTCCGCAACATTCAGCAATTTTTATAAAAGTTTCTCATCGTCTCCTTTCTTATGTTAAAATGTCTGTGCTGCAAATGTATGCTGTATCTGTTTTCCAGCAAATAAATTTTCACCATCTTTTGCGAATTTATATTTCTTTGAAAATTCTTATCGCCTTGATGCCTACTATTACTCCTCAGAATTTTTCAATAGAATTTTGCAACACTTTCTGTAAACATTGGTGCCGATGTTGCAGCGATGTTTACAGGCAAACGTTTTAGTTTTTCTTGAATATCTTAAAACCTCCTCAGTTTTCACACTACAAACTTTTATCAAATTCAAGAGTATAAAATTCCTTATATTTTTAAGCTTTTATTTTTCGTAAAGTTTTAATATTTTTGCAGATAAGTGTTCTAAACTACTTTTTCGTTTTCAATAATTTACGACCCCCTGGTTCATCAAATCGGCATGTTACTCACATAAAAAATTGCCTTTAAGAATGTTCTTTTACTTAAAAAAAATCATAGTTGAAACACCTTTTGTTATTTTTTTTATTAATTTTTTACAGTTTCCAAAATTTGCCGACTCCTTATATTTTTGCGATTTTCACCCCCTAAACACCGTTTGGGACCCCATGTTGTATGGTGATTCTTTATCCTCTTGATGCCTCCTATCACCCCTCTGAATTTGTTGGCCGAATTTGGCAACACCCTGTGTATATATATATATAGCATATAATATGTGCTCAATGTATGTTCTGTATTCAAGAATTTGTTGGCCGAATTTGGCAACACCCTGTGTATATATATATAGCATATAATATGTGCTCAATGTATGTTCTGTATTCAAGAATATGACCTGAAATTGTTATATTTTGAAATCTGGAGTTAATTTTTTGTGGTCGTATGTACCGCTGATATGTACCATAAATCATAAGTCCAGTAGATATATAATTATAGAATCTGTCTTGAAAATTTTGCTTCTCTCAAATAGTTTTGTAATTTAGATCTGTCAGTGAACCTAACTTTTCTTTTAGATAAATGATTTACCATAATCAAAAATTATAACATGTTTGTCAATCGTATTTTCCAATTGATTCAATTGGCTTTAAAATGTAGGGAACTTTTATCTAAATTGTTCATTCTATTGCAGTGGTAAAAATAATTATCTTTTATAAAGGAGTGCTGATTAGACTCCTTTAATCTTTATATATCATCAAAAATTCCATTTTAGAAATCACTATTTTAAACATTGAATTTTGTCGTTGTCTTTTGATAAGCTGTAGAATAGTATTTGTTTGATTACCATTTCTGCAACAAAGAAAGTGATGTACTGGTAGTTTACAATAGCTATATAAATAATAATATAATTCAATTCAATTAACAATATTTTACAATTATATTGTTTTGTAATGCTTTGAAATATTTTACAAGCTAGACATAAATTAACCAAGATGGCAAAAATATATCTTTAAAAAATTCTCCTAAATTGCTTATAAATATTGTATTTAAAAAAACTAGCCAGTGTTCGTCAATTATGCTATGAATTGTGTTTAAATAAATATTAAAAATTATAATCAATTTTGTGAATTTAAATATTTAATATGAAAATGAATATTATTTTAATGGCATTACTATATAATAATTGTAGATTCTGTGTGACAAAGATATCTATAATGATTCTTCAGAAATTTTAATATGTTCCTTTTCTTGTATGATATATATTATATTATGGGAAACGTAATCATCGAAAATCAAAGTCCTGGTCCATTGCAATGAGTGAATTGTGAACAGTGTCCAAAAGGTTCAATAACAAGCAACATCTTATTCAAAACAGGGGTAGAATTTATTGTAGCTGAATGCAAACAAAGCATACTCAATATATATAATAACAGTATTTAGTATAGCAGCAGCAAATCAGTAATAAACAGAACGAATCATTGAAAAATAACTTAATCAACTCAACTGGCTATTTACTTGATTCAGTGCTCAAATCAATACATACTTCAGCTCTGTCTCTCAACTTTTTAGTTTCTGTGACAGGTTAAGACCACTATTACTCACCAGATTCTTGTAGATTGTAGATTCTTCGATTTTGTCGCCATGACCAGGAGGGAGGGGGGTCGTTGACTTCATTTCATCCATTGTCCATCAGAACTATCCATAAAACTATTTTTATTATTATAAATTTAAAACAATATGATAAAACATGGTGATGATTGTTTAAAAAAAAAACATTATCAAGTATTTTTCCACTAACTCTGCTTTTAATTTATAAGCTTCCCTGTTTTCATAAGATCAGTTAATTCTATAATTTATTTTGCATATATAAACATAATCCATGATTGAAAAACTGATCCATGAGAAACCATTTCTTCATCAATATTTGTTGTTTGATAATTTTTTATTTGCAATATTTAAAGTTCAAAGGTTTTACTAAGTTTTCTCTTTTCTATCTGCAGAGCACCTGAATTACCACCTCTATGTGAAGCTTATGAATAATATGAAAACTTCTCATCCAATGTTAATTTCCACTTTAGAGAACATTGAAAACGAGGTAATTATAAATAAAAATTTTGTTCACATTTATGATCTTTTCAGTTTCTTTACCTTTAATGTTATCCACAAGATTAATTTATGTGTTGAATGTTTAATTAATTTTCAATATATACTTGTAAAAGGAAAAAAATTCCCCAAATAAACATTATAAAAAAAAGTTTTGCAGAAATTTTGCTGATCCTATATTCCTACGTTATTATGTGTCTACTTTTACACAGTTTTTAAAAATATGCCTAAAATCCAATACAGTCTGTTTTTTTTAATGTTTTATTTGTAGCCACAATAGCCAGTAAAAAATAAATAAATAAAAAACATCATGTGGAAATATTGGGTATTCATGATCCTAGTAAAGGTAGATACACAGGGACATTTTAATCAAAATTACTTATTCATAGTTATATTATTGTGAGACTAATTCAAAATTAAAGGCACTCTCATGATAATAATAAATAAATATTCTAACACCATATCTTGTTATTGTCCAAGTAATGGTATTGCTTTTCTTGGGGAATTTTGTTTTTCATTTATCTCTGCCGACTGATTTCTTAACTATGGGTCATAGAGAAAGCCCATATCTGGTTGCTAATCATAAATTTCTTAAGACTATCTTATGAATAATATTGCTAGTCACTGAAGCTCCAACGTCTCTTTCTCCATGAAGCGGTGCTTTTAAAATCTCAAGTCAAGAAATATTATGCATGTGTTAAAAATTAAGAGGAATGGTGCAAGTACTTTTATTCGATAAAAGAAATTCAGATAGAGTTTTATCAGTTATTAAAGACTGGGTTATAACTACCATTAGGGCAACCAAACAAGTGTGTTAAGTGTGGAAAATATATATATTGATTTTTAATTATGTGGTTGAGGTTTTATTTTCTTAAAATTAAAAATTTCTAATAATATTTTTATGTTTAATTTTTAAACTATAAAATTATTTATCTGATAGAAATAATTTTTTTCTATTTAAATAGAAAATATAGCCAGTGGAAGCATTGATGACTACTTAGATATATCTATATTACATGTGCTATTCTTTTAATAAAATTCTATCAGCAAAGAAGTGTGAGATGGAAAAGACTTGCCCATTTAGCTATACTGTGAGTTGAAAATAATTCAGCACAAAAAATTAACTCTAAAGAAATAATGAGTTTAGAATTTAGGAAATAGTGAATTTTGTAATGCAAGTATAAAAAAAGAAAGTATAATGAGTCTATGCTCCGCCTTTTAACTGTTGTTTTGACTTCAAGGGGTGAGTATTCCGGTTATTATATACATAGTCATTATAATATGATTCGACTATGTAATATATATATAATACTGTATAATACAGTGAAATCATATTCTCAGTATAGTATTTTAAAACTCTTGTATTTTACACTGTTTCAGTATAGGAGAAAATATTATATAATATTACTTTTGTGAATTTTTTTTATTTATACATTATATGCTACTTTGATATGTATTAGATGATGAACTTAAATTTTTTTTCTATATTTAATCAAATATTTATATTTGTGAATCTGGAGTATCATCTGGCTCTATACATTGTGATTTTTCGACCAATTAAAATTTGTTTAGTAATTAAAATAATCAGTTAAATACAGGCATTTTAGAAACAGATCTTGAGTAAAAATGTTCAGAAATTATAAAAAAAAATTATGAAATATAAAAACAATCAGTGATACATTTTTACCAAATAAAATAATTAGGATCCTTTTTTTTTTCTACCATTCGTTCAAAATTGAATAGAATAAGAATTCCTGTCTGTTCTATTCAGGGTGATATCATAAATATTCTAAATAAACTTAAAATAAATTATATGCAATTCACTTTTTTATTGAAACGAACTAGATTACATATATTTATGTGAGTATGACATTGATTTTTCTTATTAAACCATAATGATTAAGGGACTGCATAATTGTTTTTATATGTTTTCTTTCCTATTTTAGCTTATTCTGCTCATCAAAAAGGCTACTCCCAATACACTTGGTGTCCTGAGAAGAATAGAAATTAAAATGTGTGATATATTTTTTATGTGTATTAGAAAACACATTGATGCCAATTCCATTGATAAAAAAATACAAGATATTTTTACTGAATCATATAGTTCTTTAGAAACTGAAAGTGATCCTGAATTGAAAATGGCATTATGCAATTTACTGAAACCAAGGTATTGTTTCATTTCATACATTTTTTTTCATTCCAAATGCATTTTACATTGTGTTTTGATATGAAATGAAAATTAAACGTTTACACTTATTTGTTTCCAAAGTAAGGAGGATATTACATTAATTTTTGCTTTTTGGATATGTTACGGCCAAAACCCGAAATCGGTCAATTCGCGTTTTGGTCAACGTTGCTGTAAACTTACCGGCCAATGTCCGTTCCTTTCTTGATTTCGGGCTTTCGCCGGCCAATTCGTGAAGTGACTTGGGAAGATCGGCCAAAGTAGGAAGAAAGAAATCGAGCAGATTGTTTTACGCATTATTAAAAATGAATTATTTAAAAATGAGTACTTCTGTGTACTGTTGTTTTTTTAAGTACAATTGTTTCAGAAACGAGTTCAAATATAAGTGACACTTCTGAGTTAAAAATAAGCTTGTAATATACAAAAATATGATCTCGTGTTATTCTGTTCTCATATTAAAGCCATAATAGAAATTATTCAGTGAACGTATATGCTGTAATAACGTGAAGATTATATTTGCGCCCTTCAAAATGAACGAATTATATCTTGAGCAAAGGCGTTTCGTATCGTGTATGAATACAAAGGTAAATTGAGTACTCAATTTTCAACTACCTTTAAAGGTGATCCTTAGTCTTTTTCTGCTCCATGGACCTAATATTAAAGATCCCAGATCACATTGTCTCCCGAAATAACGCTTCAAAAAATATGAATTTTTTGCAAAGGCAAATAGCAAACATAAAGGCTAATTAAAACAAATATGAGGGAAAAATAGTTTTGTTGTTAATATCATTTAAAGACATTTCTTTGTTGGCGCCATCTGTCGAATTTCACATATAACATGTCCTTATTTATATTTTGTACATAAATGTTATTATATTTATTTACTAGTCGCCTTTGGCGACCAGCCGGTTTGCAGTATTAATGATCGCTAAAATTTTGAATTAATGTAACTTGTTCTTTTAGTAGATTTTTCTGCAAGACTTTTGAGCTTCATATTTTGGTAGTTTTATATGATTTAGTCATACTTTTATGTAGGCCTTAAACAGTTCTGTTCATTGGTCAGCATCCATAAAATTTCTACTTTAAATTAAAGTGGAAATGTTAAACTGCAATCACTATAAAACTTTTTATACTGAAGCTAACCATATCTTTTTTAAATATGAAAATTGAAATCAGAGTCGTTCGACGGTGAATTTATATGTGCACTGCAGAATAATTTATATATCTTAAAGAATTATTTAATAAAAATTTCTCTGATTCATCGTAAAATTAATTTTTTTCTTTCAAAAGATTTAAATGATGCAAATAAAAATATTTTATTTTATTTCAGTCAATAAATTAACTCATGAAAAAATTACGAATTTTAAATTTTACACAGTCCATTGGTCCCAAGGAATCTTATTCTGCGAAATACTCTTGCCACTTCAATTTTTAAATAAATAAATAAACGTCCCTATCTTCTGCGATAAATTTGACCGATTTATGAACTTTTATATATCAGCTTTAGAACAATCAGTATTTTTATAATCACAGGCCAATCATTATCGTGAAACCTTGGCAGAAGATTAGCGTATCTTCATTGAAACAGTCGGTGAAGTAGTCTAAAATCGCCAGTTTTTATAGAAGAGTGATATTGAAATTTCATAAATCAGTCAGTTTTAGTGATTGATTTAGTTGATTGGAGTTCATACATTTTATTTAAAATATTATTGTCTCAAGAATATTTTGTTAAATATGATTCAAAGAGCAGAGGACCTATATAAAAATTTAAAATTCCGACTTCATCGGAGCATTTATTGACTAAAGTTACATTAAATATAATTATAAGTTAGCAAATGTATGCCCCAAATTTGCTTACAGTCGCTGATTAGAATGATAATACCTATGTATATTAAACCATGTTTGCCTTAAATTAAATTGTTTTATTTAATTAATAATATAGGTATAGTCAACGCTCATAGAAAACTTTTCCTCCTTTCACTTTTCAGGAAATATCTAATTTCATTTTTAAAAATTTTATACAGACACCTGCCGAAAATTACAATTTTATTTATTAAATTTGCAATAATAGTTGATTTATTTTTTAATTTAAACTTCTATCAATGTGATGGTAACACGTTGATAAAAGTTAATTTTTTTTTTTTTTAATTTGACGTGCTCGTGCAGATTAAATTTTATTTTTATTTTGTGCGAAATATATTATTGAAAAATATGGTTAAAATATTTCTTTAAAAATTCTTTAAAAATCTAAACATAATTTATAAATTAAAAGATTGTTATCATTAAAAAGATAATTTTTTGAGCTTTAATTTTAATGCAAAAATCGATTTTGTGCTGTAATATTTTCTGAAGTTATAGCGACAAAACGCCGAAATTACACTTAATTTTAAATTAGTTAAAATTATAATTAAAAATTTTAAAAAATCGCTCCAAGGTGCACATTTCCGACCTCCAAGGTAAATTTGCTATATTTGCAAACTTGTAAAGTATATTGCACGGTAGATGTGCTAAATTTGATAACTGTATGCAAAACGGTTTGGACTGTAGAGCACCAACACACACACACACATTGAGCTTTATTTATAAGTATAGATTATCACTTCGACCTTTGGCCAAGGATGCCTAGCCACTGCGCGAAATGGCCAGCCAAAGTAGAATATACAATATTAATTGCAAGTGCTTCCTACTTTGGCCAAAACGCGAATTGGCCAGCCAATTCGCGAACTGGCCGAACTTCGGACTTTGGCCATAACAGATATATCTCTCTCCATCTAGCATCCTTAAATAAATGTGATTAAACAAAGCACGTTCTTTTCAAAAATATTCGGTTGCATTATATGGTAGAAGTAAATTGAGATCAAATACTTTCTGTTCATAAATTTTCCTGATATTATATCATGCTATTAAATAACTAAATCTATGAAGAAGAAAAATTTTGCAGATGAAAATTCTATACATATTTAAAAAATATGTTTATTCATTTAAATTTTTTTTCTTTCTTTCAGAGCATAAATTTATTAGATCACTAAAATCATTCTTGATAGAGGATTGGTCATGGCATTTATAAAGAATAAATTTTCTTATACATTGCCTAATCTTCTGTATTCAGTTTTTGTTACGAAGTATATACAGGGAACCCATACATAACATGGTTTACTTAAACATGGTTTTTCTTCAACTAAATTCAGAAATTAGTAGAAACTCATTTGAAAATTTTTGAAATATTGTGAAAACGTGCGTGGAAAAATATAAAGAAAATTTGTAAAATCAAAAGATTTTTTTTAGTGCATCATGATAACAGATATTTAAATATAACTCTAAAAAGCATAAGTAAAGACCAGGTCTTAGCTAAATGACTGGAATTTTATTTACCGAATGAAAATTCTTCTAATTAAATATTCTTTGGACAAAGTGAAAAATTCACGAATGTTTACTTTAATACGGTTGGAGGTCTGTCAGATAAAATAAAAAATTTGTAAAGAAAGTATACAGAATACAAACCTAAAATGTTGTGAGGAGAGTTTAGAGAAGGAAAACATCTTGTCCAAAATAAAATAACTTTATTTAATGTCGATTATTGGTGATTAAGTAAAAGCATGTTTTCATAGTTTTTTTTGCAGAACTCATCCATTGGAGTTACAATAGAAGAATTCAGACATAAATATTTATTGTTCTTATACTTGAATTATCATTTGATTTTTAATAGAAAAAAAATTTAAATTTTATAATTTAAAACTTAGGTGTATAAATAATTTAAATTACTATTATCATCTTAAAAAAAGAACTAAAAGTTTTAAATTTTTGGATTTTAATAATGACAAATTATTTCTTCTAACTTAAAGAAACTGTATTTATATCAAAAATTAAAGAGAGACCTGGTTATTTTTTTTTAAAAAAATGATAACAAAAGTTCCCAATATTAATATTTGAAAAGAAATAATAGATAGCAGATATTAAGTGAATGAGTGCATAGGCAAATGTTTCAAAATTTTGAAAAAGATAATATGGTATGCTGCATAGATTTCTGATGAAAGACAATTTTTTAAACATCAGTGGCATTTGTTCTTTATTGGATTTTTAAAAAATATTGCTCTTGTGAACAATCACGATTTATCATTAGTGCAAGACGTCAAATTGTATTTTGTTCCCTATGTTTTTACGATAATTACCAATCTTGTATTAAATTAAAAATTAATATGTAGAATAAAGTTTTGTAAATATTGAATAACTTTTTTGTGATGCGAATAATTATAATCATTTAATTTATACTTATAATTTTACTTTATGTAAAAATTAAATCATTATTCAAGTATTAGGTGAATAAACATTTTGCATAAAAAAAGAATGACATAATAATTAGAATTATATCCATTTTGTTAATTTAAATAATTTTGACATTTTTTAAATGTATTTATATTTATAGTATTTTTTAAATTATAATTTAAAAATTGGGAGAATAAACATTTTTGCATTAAAAAAAAGAGAAAACGCATTAAATTTTTGTAAATTTTTAATTTAATTTATATAAGTTCCAAAAACATTATTTAAAGGAAAGACAACAAGAATCGACCCCTCACTTCCCACTTATAAAGTTGACAACTATACCATTGAGCTTTTGAATGCGGAGACAAGTTACTAGTACATAAATTATGCAGAAAAGTTTGAAAACTGTTTTTCAAAAATTAGGTGGTTCATATTTTAATGAATGAATATTTTAAATATGTACTACCTTTATACTAAATTTCACCCCGATGTTTTTAATTTTCCAACCTGCGGCCTCCTTCCCTCGAATTATAAAGGTTTTTCTATAGAGCGTAATGCTACATAGATTTTTCTGGAAGAATGTTCAGATCTTGGTCCCTAATAGAGATAGGTCCATAATTCTTGCAATTTTTAGAACTTTCATTTTCCTCACCAAGGTTGAGTGTCTTTCTTATGTATCTCTATAATGTATCCTTATATCTACCCCTATAATCTTTCATTGCACAGGGAAACAGTATTACAAATCGTAATTGCATTAATTTGTCTTATTGATTGTGAAAATTTTATTTGTAAGATATACTACTTATAAAAATATAGAATGTTTTTAAAGGTTTTTGGTTTTATTCCTTTTAATTTCTATAAAAGTGCATTATTTAGGAATTTAACGTTCATAATATGATGAAACTAAATGTATATGCAATTTAATTTTACTATTTAATATTGGCATTTCAAGAACGACTTTTTTTATTATAGTGAATGGAAATTGGAAAATATCATGTACCATCTTTCGGAATGCATTAAATTATGTACAGTTAAAAAGAAAATGATGAATAGGTATGCTTTTTAAATTTTATTTCAATATTTTGTAGCAGACACTGCATGTTTTTGATATTTTGCTATGAAATTGAATATATTTATCCTTTTCTCTTTGTCAGATCATTTGTACTTGATCCAGTTTCATATCTTTCATCCTTTCTCCCTGATCAATTTGACATCTTTGTAAATTCATTTGTAAAGGTTAGTATTTTTTTTATTTTTAAATTTCTAATCAGATTTTTCTAATGGATCTTGAAAGCCATTAACCTTTTTTATGAAACATTTCAAATATATTTAATTTTAAGTTTGATATAAAAAATAGTTTTTTTTAAATATGAAATGTAGATTATTCTTGGAAATTGGTTACACAACATGGATGGTCGTTTTTTTATATAAGATATTTGACAGTGCATGAAAGAAAGAAAAGAAAATGTGCTGAGTAAATTTCTTCAGATAGATTTCATAGGGATCTCAGTTATTTATCCATATATATGATTGAAGTCTATTTTAGTATGCCTTTTTATACTGCTAATAATGCCAAGTCACCAATACAAAAAAAAAAAAAAAAAATCAGGAAGACAGTGAATAGAAATTGAGAGTTAATCTTTTGTGATTACAAAAGAAAGTCCCTGGTGCTTAGAAAGAATCATTGATTATAAAAATTCCTTGAAAAAAAAACATCCAGCTAAATGCAGCAATTAGAAAGGAACAAGCTCCTGTCTATTAGATCAAAAGCCTTTATCTGAATTATTGTTAACCAAGTGAAAAATTTTATGGATAAAATAGTAGGTTAAGAGCAAGCAGGATATGTAATGGAAAAAGTACACTAAACCACATTCTTACTTTAAGGAACATTTGTATCTGAATTTTATAGAATTCAAGAAAGCATTTGGCAGCATTGACATAGATTGCCTTCTTGGGCTTCTATGGACGACTTCCTGAAAAATTAATAAATACTATTTGAAATCTGTATTGTGGCAGTAGAGCACAAGTTATTGGTAATGGTGCACCATCAGAGACATTTGATATCAAAACTGGAGTATAGTAAGGATGCATCCAGCTTTGTGCTTTTCATAATTGTAATAGTCTGGATAATGAGACAAACATTAAAGCATCCAAAAACAGAAATATGCAGGGATTCTAAATATGTACAGGTTTACTGACGATATTGTTTTATTGTCTTCAAATTTTGCCCACATGAAAAAAGATAGACTGAAAAATATTGCCAAACAGTTGTATTTGAAGATAGGTGAAGGCAAAACAAATGTGATGAAAATAAATAGTAAAATTAATGCTTCGTTTTTAATAAATCGAAATAACTTATTGTTTTTCATACTTAGAAGTTACTACAGATAAAATGGGAAACACAGATGAAGAGATAAAAGTTAGAAAGGTCCAGTATTATTCAGAACAGTGCATCAATTTTGAAAAGTTCTAAATATAAGCATTAAATTCAAATTACATGTGCTTAATGCAACAGTATTAGCAGTCCTTCTTTATGGTAGTGAAATTTGGAAACTTATTAAATTTCAGGAACTTAAAATAAAAATCTTCTAAATTACTTGCCTCTGAAAGAAAAATGAAAATAATTTTTATTTTCCAATTTTTTTTATTGTTAACCGTATTATTATTATTTCTATTTAAGTGCCAGGTTAACTGTAACTGTGACGCCGAACGATTTCACTTTTTTCTGCTTCACTTGTATTTTATTCTGATTCTTTGGCATTATGCTTATACTCTCATGTTCTTTGAAGTTGATTACAATAAATATTTTTGTAATTAAAACAATGGAAACGCAATTTTCTTAAACAAGTTAATTCTTCATTGTAAACTGCATTTTAAGGGGCTTTAATGTGGAGATATGCATTTAATATTTAATATGGAGAACAGAAATATCATGCTTCATAACCCGTTAGTTAGTATACTACACATAGAAGCCGAATAAGCTGTTTAAGGTATTTTGAGATGTGCACGCAAGAGTTAAACTCTAACAATTATGGTTACAATGATAAAGTTACAACTGGCTGCACCTACTTTTTTATTATTGGAATGAGAATTCCATAGTGAAAAATCATTAACAACGTGGAAGGGGGGGGGGGAATCGTCGATGCTAACCCGACAAAGAAGAAAAGAGAAAACAACTGGCGCTCACCAGAAACTGATTTTCTTTTTAAATGATGTCATATTTCACTCGGTGTCTTTGGCTCTGATCCCAACCTTCTGAATCTCCCTTGAAATGAGAAGAAGAAAGTAAGTTATGCAACTTTACTGATTCAGAGTAGACACTGTCATGACTGATGTCATCGCATTAAATGAAAGAAAAGGTAGTATGAAATTCATGTCTTGTGGAAAATTGTAAAATTTATTACCTAAGTAACTAAGTATGTTACAGTATTCGGCTCAAAACACAAAAACATTGCTTGTGTACCGCAGAAAATTGACTATATAGAGGCTCTGTATTGTGAAAGCTGAACAGAGCTTGATATGCAAATTTGAAAGTGGCTGCATATACAATAGGTCTCGGCTTGGATGATCTTCCATTCCTATCGACGCTGTTACTAAAGCCCATGAGATAATAAGCGCAGTTCATCTTGCAAGAACACATTGTGTTTCACTTGTTCTGTATTTACTAAATTCTATGATCCGCAGTTACTGCGTTCTGTTCTCCGCCTGTTTCCGTATCGGTTCCAGCATGTCCGGATGTTGCAAGGAGGTGATAATTAGTTATGGCAAGAATTCGCCAATTTATTCCTCATCTGACATCACATTGATAGAAGCTGGCCTTTCCAATATTGTAAATGGAGGAAGCATTGCTCTTCCGTTGCAAGTGAAAAAATGTCACAGTATAACAAGCATCTTCTTATTCGCCCCCACCCCCCTTTTTTTTTCTTTTTTTTGAGGCGTCTATTCCGAATGTCTACTACAATATGCGATAATGAGCATTCGCTATCTAAGAATGTTGACTAATTGCTGAGTTGCAAAAATGCTCTATCTGAAGTTGTATGGATACAAGGTGGCGCCATTCCATATGTGGGATCTTTTGATAAACGTTGCTTAATGCAACGATTTAGTGATAGAGTTATCTCCTGCCATTTGACATTTCCGGACTGCCAACACTCTTCCAAACCTCATTCCTGTGAATTTTTGGTTATAGGGAGATACCTGAAATCTAAAATGTAGGCATTTAACTGCATCTGATTTGAAAGACACTGTTAATATATTCACCTTACCATGGTACATGTGCTGTCCACCATATAACGAATGGGAAAAGGAAGACCAAAGGCTACATAGCCATGGAATATGGCCATGGAGTAAAGAAATTATTTTGGGTGACCAAGCTAGGGCTGTGTTCAACAGAAGCAGCATTAAACCGACTTATATGATGTGCACCTTTCACTATGATATCCTGCACCAGCTTGGTGTAATGAGAAATGGTGATGATAAAAATAGAGATTACTATTGAAACTACCACTGCTTGTTTATTTGGTTGCAATATTAGTGGCAAATTAAAGGGGTGTATTAAAATATATTTCAACCAAACCTGTTAATCTATATTTATAATAAAGCCGAATGTGTATGTGTGTGTGTTGGCACTCTACAGGCCAGACCGTTCGACCTACAGCTATCAAATTTGGCATGTGTATACCTTTGAGGCCGGAAACGTGCAGCTCGTAGCAATTTTTTTTAATTTTTAATTAGAAAGTTAATTAAAAATGAAGCGACATTTCAGCGATTTTCCACTTCGAAAAATATTACAGCACAAAATTGATTTTTGCATTAAGTTAAAGCTCAAAAAATTATCTTTTTAATTATACTAATGCTTTAACCTAAAAATCAAGCGTTGATTTTTAACGAATTTTTAAAAAAAAATATTTCAACCATATTTTTCTGCAATATATTTCGCGCAAAATAAAAATAAAATTTAATCCGCACGAGCACATCAATTGGAAAAAATTCATTTTATCAAAGTGTTACCATCACATTAACAGAAGCTCAAATTAAAAAAAATAAATCAACTATCATTGCAAATTAAATATATAAAAGTGTAATTTTCAGCACATGTCTGTATAAAGTAAAAAAATTTTTTTAAAAATGATATTTTCTAAAAAGTAAATGGAGGAAAATTTTTCTATGATCTTTTACAATATCTATATTATTAATTCCATGAAACAGTTTAATTTAAGGCAAACATGGTTTAATATACATATGATAATCACTCTAATCAGCACCCATCAGCCAATTTGGGACATACATCTGCTAACAAAAGGGTTTAAATGAACTAAATTATTATATTTTATGCAACTTGAGTCAGTAAATGCTCCGATGAATTGCGAATTTTGAATTTTTACATAGGTCTTCTACTCTTTGAATCATATTTAACAAAATATTCTTGAGACACCAATATTTTAAGTAAAAATTATGAAACTGCAATAAACTAAATCAATCACTAAAACTAACTAATCTATGAAACTTAATTATCACTCTTCTATAAAAACTGGCGATTTTAAGAGACCAAGTTACATAGAATATTTAATTTAAAATTTTAGGTATCATTAATACTATTCTGTGGCGAAAGAAAGAAAGGCGAACCCGCTGGTCACCAAAGGCGGTTAGTAATAATATAAAATGATTCCCATCTTCTGTATGAATTGATAGTTTCTTCATGCCACACAGTTAAGATCAAAATACAGATTGACTTTTCTCAATAAATTTGATACCAGCAGAAATGAAATTATATCAGAAAAAATAGAAAAATGGCAGTCTAAATTAACTGCAAAATGAAAGTAATAAACAGTGAAATATTACAATAGACCTAAATTTCATATTAATAAAACTGATTGAAATTAATATTAAAACTTCTGTGCTCTCTCTCTCTCTTTTCTTTGTAATGCTTTTATAAATTAGTTTTGCTTTATTTTTTATTTTTCAAAATTTTGCTCTGGAATCATAATTGGGGGGGGGGATTGAGTAAATGCTGGTGTTTTTTCATTTATTCATCTTTTAGAATGGCTAAATTTACCTTGAATTTTTTTTACAAGTTAATAATTGCTGATATGATTTTATATTTAATTTCAGAACAAGCCTTCCATCTGTACTTCGCGAATATTACCAAAAATAGATCTCATTGAAAGACATGGTGAATCTGCATGTCGAATACATGTAAAAAGAACAAATGGAAAGGTAAGTTTTTGTAATTTAACCAATGGTAGACTTTGATGATGAGATACCGCAGAAACAAAATTGTGTTTGAGGCCCTTGCCCAATGTCTTAAATTCACTGTATATTTAACAAGAGCCAAATGGATGATGCATGGCTTTCTAGACAGGGGCAATTCATTTTTTATTCATAATTTCAACCATAGTACATAAAAAATAATTTTTTGTCTTCTTTTTTAGTTTATATGCAGAATCTTCTATCATTCATATTTTATACAGTAATAAATCAATTAATACCCTATCATTTCTTCAAAACTAAGTAAAACATATAAAATTTCAATTAAAGAAAATTACTGTAAAATCAATTTAATAAGAAGGTAATGAACGTTTTGCCTTAGTTTGTGATAATAAAAAAATATTGCTAAAAATTATATTTAAAATTTTTCGAATGTTGAAATTAAAGAAAAATATTTACTTTCAACTTATTACTTTTCAAGTAAATTTACGTCTTTCAAAAAAGGCTGAAATTTCATATAATGTGAAAGTTGTTTTTCCACAACAGTCTTGACAAAAAAAAAAAAAAAAACACTTTTACATTCTTAATTGATTAAAAATTAAAATCACTTGTTTCAAAGTAGAATCATCACCCTACAAAGTACCTTTATACCAGATTTAGTTGTTTTAACTTGTTATAGAATGTCAACAAATAAAGGAAGAAATAAAAGTTATAGAATGTCAACAAATAAA
>JAPMOR010037819.1:602779-694385 GCA_026543865.1 Argiope aurantia | reverse complement strand
CAACAAATAAAGGAAGAAATAAAAGTTATAGAATGTCAACAAATAAAATATTGTTATAGAATGTCAACAAATAAAATATTGTTATAGAATGTCAACAAATAAGATATTGTTATACAATGTCAACAAATAATCACTTATTCCTTTTTATTGTGTTTAGAGATTATATAAAGTAGGTAAAAAGTGTGTAAATTTCAATACAATGTGATGCCATTAAGAAATTCGTTTGTTCTGTGTAATTGTTCATTTTTATATGATTATATGTGAAAAGAAAACACTCCTTATTTATTTATTAAATCCTTGTCAGTATAAATATTAAAACCTTTATAGTGAACATCACTTAATGCATTTGTGGTTAATATCATTTGCTTTATGTTTTCAAAAACTTCCGAAGTCAAACCGATGTTTTCAAATGTAAACCAAAATATTCATTTAATGTGATCACTGCATTGTTTAAGTTCTCAGTTTTGAAGTAAAAACTGGCTAATCCTTCATTTGCAAGTAATGTTAATAATAGGTTTTTCTGTAATTTCTTGATCCACTTGTTAGGGTTTATCCGAGTGTCTCCCTCCCCCCTCCTGTTATTATCACCTTACATTATGCCAAGAATTTCAAAGTGGTGAATCTTTCATTAATTTTTCTTTGATATTCAATATGTGATGCATCCAGTAAAGAAGAATGAGTTTTATATTCTTTTATTTGAGTTATAGTTATTTAGTTTAAAAGAATAGCAATAATGACTGGTCTGACTTGAAATCTATTGAATAACTATATATTTAAATCTACAATTATTAAAATTACTGTTGCTTGCCTATAATTGAATTACGAAAGCAAAATGGATTTTTTTTTTAAACGGTATGATTTGAGTATTAAAGAAAAATTGAATTTCTCAACAAAATGAAAGTTTGCTTAAAATAAATCTATGAATTGCTATACTGCAATTGAAATTTCACAGCTGCTTTGAAAAAGTGTGAAGATTTTTTGTGGGGCGCAAAAGGAAATCAAAATACTCATTGTAAGTGAAAAATGTGGTAAAGACAATAAATTGAAAAATCTGTAAAACTTTGATTTACGAATGTAAAAGAAAGTGACTCTCTAATAAATGGCCTCTTAATTCACTATAAAGTTGAAGATTTGACTGAAAAGTGAATCAAAAAGAATTTGTTGGAACATCTGATAGGTTTCACCACTGGAGAAAAAGAGAAAATGTCATTTTCAGAGTTATGAAAAATAAAAGTAATCTAATGTTGCTACGGTGAATGAATGGATTGATAAAAAGTGGCCAAAACTGATTGCATCATATGACTTAAAAGATTTGTATGATGCAGAGGAAAGTAGACTGTATTATGGAACCATACCTATTAGCACAAAATACTATATATTTCCAAGATGTTATTGGCCATTTTGTGCTAAAAGGAATACCACACTTATCTTTTCAAGAGTGAAAGTAAATCAAAGGAGCATGCAGCTATTCTGTGTTGTATTAGCATGATTTATGAGATATGGCAACTTTTTGTTGTCGATAAAAGCAAAAGGTTTTGTTGCTTCAAAACAAAAAATGTTTCCAGTCGACTACTTTGCGAGCAACTCAACTTATATGATATCCGCTATATTCAACAAATGGATGCTAAGTGAGAGACAACCAACTAACTCACAAGATTTTACATTCAGTAGGTAATTGCATAGACCACACTTTGAATGTGTCATTAAAACACATCAATATTGTATACATGCCAGCCAATACGACACCCTTAATACAACTTTGTGACTAAAGAATAATTCATGCTTTAAAAAAAAGAGCGAATGACTTAATTAAAAGAACAACCTTTTTGGAAGTGGTGCATCTTTTAACAAGCTCCTGGAATCGATTAACAGCAGACACAAACAGAAATTGTTTCACTATGAAAGCTTCTGTGAAAGCATTAGATTTTTGAAAAATCCAGCTGTCATTGAAGCTCCTGAGATATGCTGATTAAAGAATATGAACCCTCCATGTCCATTGACAAAAAAATTCCGGTAACTGCCATATTTGCCAGAATTGGAATTTCCAAAACTGTTAGCGAGTTTAGATCAATTAATAAACAGTAATGATAATCCAATAAGGGAGAATATGCTGAAGAAAATCTTCCAACGATGCTAAAATGTGATGATCATTTGATCTTTTGAGACGCAGCTGCAACATTGTACAACTGCTGTATTGCTCCTTAATGTGATAAACTTTTCCTTGATAAATTTATAGTTGATTTTACTCTATTAGATTATTGTTACCAATCGATCAATTCTATCAATTTTTTTAAGTCCTGAAGTGATCGCATTAACTGATAACTATTGTATCAATAGTATTCTAAATTTCATAGATCTCCTCCTCGTATTTTCTTACATTCTACAAAATTCAATTCCTTATTCTCTTTGAGATTGTTTCCCTAGTAAGAGCTGAAAAAGTTCTGATATTATCATTATTTTGAAATTGTAATAAAAATTATCTTGACACTATTCTTGCCTTACTGTTGGAATCAAACTGCTAATTCTATTTTATTGAAGTGGTATTTTATATCTTAACCAAGATAAAATATTTCTAGAAAATGATTATCATTTTTTTTAACCCATGTTCCTCTTCCATTATCTTTATTGTGAATTGGACTGATATGCACATAATTTGAATTTATATTTTTTAGGTTTATCCATATGTCATTCTACCTGTCTTCTCTATGGAGACATTTATGAAAGAAAATAGCGTTTTCCAGTTGTTTTCATTTATCAATAACTTTCTACAGGAGGATCCAAAAACCTTTGAGAGATCATTAAAGTTTAGTGTACCTACAATGATACCAATACTTTCACAAATTAAAATTGTGGAAGATGATGATACCTCAATCTCATTGTTTAACATTTTTGAAAAGGTATGTGATCTGAATTCTTATATATGTACTTAAAAGTAAAAATAAGTTTAATATATTTATATGGAAACATGCATGCATAAAACTACTTTAACTTTCTTAACATTTTAATTTTATATATATATATATATATATAGGTACCGGATTATTAAATAGGCAAAATAGGGTAATTTTATAGAGGTCGCACAGTTTTGGCGGTCCCGATTCCTCAAGATTGCTGCAGTATTTAGAAAGTTGATTGATTTTGTGCTTTCATTTAATTTTTATTTTTAAATTTTGTGTTTTTATTTAAAGCCATGCCATGAAACTTATTCAAATTAAAGTCAAGTATTGTTTGAATTAATTTTGAACATCATTTTTATAACATTCTTAATTAATTACCATTTATGAGTTTTGTGTTATTTTATAATTCTAAAATAAATATAGTTCTTTATGATTTTTAAAAAAATGTCTGAGCCTTTATTAAATGTTATTTAGATTGTGTTAAAAAAATATTTTGCTGTCTTTTTTTTCATTCTTCCTTTTAAAAAATATTTAATTTTAGGTATATATTATTAAAAGGCATAATATTGAAACCAATTCATTAGAAAGTGATCTGCAATTAATCGTTTTATTATTTCAGTTGGTCAAAATTTTCTTCTCAAAACTACTTATATAAAGATTAAATTAAAATCTATAAAAAAAAATCTTTGTTTTTAAAAATTTGGAGAAAATAAGAGAGCCTCATATTGCCTGAATACTCCTAAAAGTCTTGACAGCAAATGTATCAAACTCAAATGCTAAAACAAACCAAATAAACACGATATAAGTTTATGTGTTCAAAAGTAAGGAGGGGGAAAAAATCAGTAGGAATGGTCTCCACAAAACTTTCTAGCATATTCTATAATAAAGGTATTATCCCCCATTCCTTTCAAAAAACTATAGAACTTGGATAAGGCAGAAAACGTCTTGCATGACATTGGCTTACAGTAGTTACGAAATATTAGCCTTTGGCTTTCATTTGTTTTTAGTGAATCTATTGTTAGTGAGTTTTTTGGCGATTAATCCCTAGCATGCGATTAATAGTATCCGAAAATCAAATTTTTGTTTTAGAAGCATTTTTTTCTTTCCGATTGAAACCAAAACTTAACTCAGAACTATAATATTTAGTCATTAAAACACACACCTAATTTGATATGCTTAAATCAATACGTTTTTGAGTCATTCCATTTACATGCTTCTAAAAGTTGAGATTGATAGACAGTCAACCCTTGTTGTATTTGGCTTAAAATTTTATTGTTGTCTACACAGTAGATGTTAAATCTATGCACAGAATTTTATCTGACTAGCTCTCTTCTTTTGTAGTTATTATCGAGTTAGCTTATATTTGAAGAGCCAGACAAATAGACTTACTCTGAATGGATTTTGTTCAAAATTTGATAGAAATCTTCAAATTTGGTGTAAAGGACCATATAGAAAAATTTATCCTTCTAGTTCAACTTTTTTATTATTAGTAATTATCTGTGTCAGAAACAAACAGTTGAACATTTTCCAAAATTGTGTTTTTCGAATTCATGAAGATTTAAAACTGGAGATTCGTCAATATCTGGAATTGGAATTTTTTGACGATTGCAATATTTTCTCTTTATTTCTTATATGAGGAATTAAAAAAAAAAGATTTAATCAATTTATTCAAAAACACAACATAAAAAAGTAACAAACATATTAATATTCTCTTCTTGATGGCATCTGTTCTTGGATTCATCTTCCTTATTTCAAGGGATGTCTTGTCCTTAGGGATTATTTTAAAACTGGTGCAAGATGAATGTCAGTAGTTATGATGCGAATAGGAGACTTATTTCTTTCATAAATTAAAATAATTTATCGAACTGATACTTCTTCCAAAGCATGGGAGTCAAGCCAGGCTGAAAATCAATTAAAAAAGCATCCTAACTCCACCCAAATTGATTTTTAAAATGAACAATATTGGAACTAGTTAGTTATATGTAAGAAGGAAATTAAAAAGAAGTCTTTTCATCTGAGGCTTGACAGATTTTATTTTATTATCGATTTCTAAAATTACACATTTATTGTTGGTAGAGATTAGTGTAACATGAATAGTATGCGGTCGCTGATGACTGCTGCAATTCTTTATTAATGACAAGCTATCTTTGGCAATCAACTTGTTTGCCGTGAATGTTAGTTATATTTAATTTCAAATATAATGTTATGTCACAAAATATTTTTTAGCATCAAGGTCTCGGCTTCGGAACCGGAGGGTTTCAGGTGCGAGACCCTATTCCACCGAAGAACTGTCGTGTAAGCGGGTCTGGTGCACGTTAAACGTCCGGGCCAAACGTCCTCCCGCTGGTGTGGTGTGGTATGGAGAGGGGGTGCCAGCTGCCAGCTGGTCCTCGTCATCTGACCGCTTTTCAAAATTAGAGGTCCGACCAAAAATAGCCCTAGTGTTGCTTTAAAACAAGACGTTAATATAACTAAACTAAACTAAGCTTGTTGCTTCAATAATATCTTATCTCTTCTGTGTACTGTGCAGGTGGAACATTAATAATGAAATCAAATCCTTAATTATCCTGATGCCATTTTCTGTGTAATCCATTTTTCAATTGCATGTTATTTCTTGCGATAATACAATTTCAGTTTCTGATTCTCCTGTTAACTGTGCAGATAATAAATAAAATCTTTTCTTCCTTGGTTTTTATCATTGAACGAAAATCATGTAGTAATATGTCATGAAACAATGAAAACGAATTGAATTTCATTATAACAATGAAATACATTGTTAAAAATAATGCAAAAAATATTTTTTAAAAATTGTGCAAACACAAATAAAATTCCATAGCAATTAAATTGGTATCACTATAAAGTTATTTTTTTTTTAATTTTAATGTGGTGTAAAAATTATTTTAATTCTGAATTTTGCAGGTGAGGGTAAAAAAACATCAAAACTTTGCTTAACTCTTAATTACATAAATTTCAAAAAATTTCCTCAGAAATGCACTTTTCCATTCTCCAGTGTATGTGTGTGCCAAATTTGGTGACTCTTAGTCAAACGGTCTATCAAGAAAAGTGCCAACACATGCACACACATACTCCTTTATTATTAATAGAAATTATGTAGAAATTTTATTATTAGTATGTTTTAAGAGTTATAAAAATTTTTTGTTAATTATTGGTATGTTTGCTGAACTATAAGGATATTAACTGTGGGTACTAATTTTAAGACCCTTGATGTACAGAAAATAAAAACTTTCTTCCAAACAAACCGTCATAATGACTAATTTGTGTTCCTAATTGATGTTAATTGCTCAATTAATCATTGGTTAAATCAGTTACTTTTTTCTATAAATTGCTGTATTATATTACTTGAAATTTAATATTTTTATTTAAAGTGTTTTACTTTAAAATTTTTATATTTTATAACAATAACAAGGATAGAAAGTTAATGGTAATCATTATTTTTCAATATTTATTAAGTTTTAAAATCAGAAAAATTCATATACTGCATAAATTTTTCTATGTAGAGTACATCAATTGCATTATTTCACATTATTAAAATATTTAATTTTATGTTAAAGAAAAATATACACATTAAGTCTCCTGAACCCCAAGCCTTCAAGGAGTTTTTAGGCAATCTTTTGGGGGCAAGGGCCTTTCCTATCTCTATCTTTTTAAAACAGCCATTTCTTTCATTGATCTTAATTATTTGTTTCAGCAGTTTTTTGCAACATATTCTGATTTCTAACAAAACATTTAATTATGAGGCCGTTTTGTGAGATTTGATCTCAGTATTTCTGATATATATATATTTATAAATTTCAGATTCAGATCTTAAACAAAATAAAACAAAACAAAAACCCGCCTTTGAATACATTGTATATATTGTTTAATTATACAATTGGACATTTAAAAAATATATAGCAATATATTTTTTTAAGCTTTTTAATAACTTAACATAAAACTTGTAAAAGGTAATTAATTGGGATTATCAGAATAATGTTTTATTATTTAATTGAACACTGGATTTGAATTTGAATTCTGTTTCAATGAATGAAAAATGTTGTAAATGAAATGATAATATGAAACATTGGAATCAGGAAGTATTCATAAAAGAATATATTAAAAATTTGGAGTCCCTTAATGTTGTGGAGACACTACTCATTTGCCTATTTGATAATCCCCCCTTAAGTCTCCTGATCAAATTTCCTCTTAACACACAGAATTCTAACTTCCTGCCTGTAGATAATGGTATAAATTGAATTTTTCTCTCTTTTTCTCAATTATTTCATTGCTAATATTGTACATCTGATTTGTTCAGCATTTTCTGTATGGTTATACTTTTTTAATTAAAATTTTTATTTTTTAAATTTAATTTAATTTTTTAAATTTTTTATCCTGTTTCCACAGAACTATGTATGGTAATGGTGTGTGTAATTCATGATATTAAAGGAAGATTTCACATATTTTCTAATTGTTCACTCTGGAAAGAGCTCTTTTAAAACTTACATTATACCATGATACACAGTTTTTAGCATAAAAAAAAAAGCCAAATTTCTTCTTAAGTAAGTGAATTTCATTGTGAATGCTATTTGTGGCTGTGCAGGTATTGAAACAATAAGCATTTTTAAAGAATAGCTTAGTTTAGTTTAGTTTTAGTTTAGTTATATTAACGTTCCGTTTTAAAGCAACACTAGGGCTATTTCGGGACGGACCTCGTAATTTTGAACCGCGGTCAGATGACGAGGACGACACCTGAGCTGGCACCCCCCTCTCCACACCAGCAGGAGGACGTTTGGTCATGACGGATTTAGCATTTGTGATTTGAAAACACTGTTAGAAATTTTTTAACCTGCAAGTTATTTACTGGTATACTATTGTTTTAATGAAACCTCTTTGATATAAATCTAGGAAACCAGATATAAATCTAGGAAACCAAGTAGTTGTGCCTCCTTTCAGGTGAATATCTAGCATGTAACTGCTATGAAGGGAATTATAAGACATCTGCATATACAATCTTGAAAAAAATGAGATCCTATATTATATATTATTATTGTCAGTTACCTTTAGCTTTTTACATTCTGTATTTTATATGTATTGTTTCTTTTTAAATGTGAAATATTTTTCTTCTCATTCTAGCACTATGCGCAACATGTAAAAGAAATAGGCAACATGACACCTTTGCTGGCTTTTTATTATGAACTCTATAAAAAAACATTATATTTTCTAGATAATGGTATCATCCTAAAGTGTGTTGAACAATTGTTTTGCCATATCCAAAATAGTATTGTTCCAGAAACAATATTAAAACGAAAATTTAAAGCAAGAACTCCATTTGAATATAATGAATTTAGAAAAAATTTTTCCCGAGAAATAGCTCTGCATTATTTTGCTCAACATTTATTCTGTTTGAGTCAACAAATCCCTGAAAAATTTTATATTCATCAAGATGTTGGAAAGATTACCAATTTTGGGTATATTATTAATTATTTCAATGGTAAGTAAATTTCATAACTAAACTTTTATTCATTTTGAAACTTCGTGTGCTCCATTATTTAATTTCAATTATTAAAACTTAGTGAGGAATTTTCTATTATTTTGAACACCCGAAAATATAAGATGAAGCAAAATTTCAATAATTTATAATTTGTCATACTTTTGTTTATATTCTTCATTGATTATGCTGGCAAAACTTATTCTAGAAAAATAATATTTTGAGTTCATACAATAGCATACAACAAGAAAGGCATTAATGTTTTATTTAGAAAAAATTGATTGAATTTTAAGTTATATAAATATTTCTAAAACACTAATTTGGAATTTAAATGTCTGAAGAAAATTTCTTATTGGATTTTTAAAAAAAGGAATAATTTAAGATGATAGCAAAGTTTTTATTTTAATGGCTTAGTAATAAAATTTGGATGTTGTGAATCATTAGGTTGCAAATTATTAAAATTTTTAAATTGTTGAAAATTGAACATTCTCAAGCTTATGCATGTGTGATATTTGTTTTGGCTCTATGTTCTCATTTTTTTCAAGAATATAAAGTCCAGTGGCAATGTTCATAAAATATATAAATGAAATTCTGTAATTTCTATTTCTTAAACAGCTAATTATAACTCAAGAACTGTATGAATAAACATAATTATTTCTCTTTCAAAAAATATGTTTAACTTATGTATTAGAAGAAAATACATTTATTTTCCTATAGAAAAATGAGTATTATATTAATTGAAACTATCTTTTAATTGCTAATTTAATTTAAGTAATTCTGAATATTTAAAAAGATGCTTTCATATTTTAAATTATTTTTCTTCTGCAAATTGAATTATAATCCAAGAATTAGTAGAATAAATATTTATTTTTGCATAGAAAATGTAAAACATATTAATTAAAATTGTTTATAAATTGTTGAATTAATTTGAAATAATTTAGAAAAAAAAATATCACCGAACACGAACAGAAACGCAGATCCAAACTTGGGTTTCATAAGTCCTGTGCCAGTGCCTTACACTGTTCGGGTGCTCAGGAGTGGCAACACATTATTAATATATATAATCTATGCTGAAAGTTTGAGGTCCATTTTCTCGAAATTGGCAATTGCACTTTAAAATTTTATTAAATGAATATTCTAAAGGCATACTACCATTATACTAAATTTCATCCTGAATTCAATTTTCTAACCCGGCTCTCTCCTTGTAAATTAATGTTTTAAAACTCCTTTCAATACTTAGACAAAAACAATGAAATACTGTATATTGAAGGAATCATAGATAATTACTTTATTGATTACACATAATTCACTATTTATTCCGAAATGAATAATATTAAGATAACTAATATTATAAAAAAATACTAGTTTATTTCAAAGTTTAAAATATATTACTGAAAGGCTTTAAATTTTGAAGCAAATGATTAGATTATATCAGCTGGTAAAAACTAACATTTTGTCTGTATTTTAAATTTATTTGAAGAAATTAACTATCCTTTTTAATTATTCT
The DNA here is from genome assembly GCA_026543865.1 of Argiope aurantia. NCBI lineage: Eukaryota > Metazoa > Arthropoda > Arachnida > Araneae > Araneidae > Argiope > Argiope aurantia. Next base: position 684,496 of record JAPMOR010037819.1, on the reverse strand, counting down.
TTCAATAAATACAGAGAATAACATTTTATGCTATAAATTAAAAGTATATCATTTGGTTTTTCGATTATATTGAGAAAAAATATCGTCTGCTTTTCTTAATATTGGAATTAAGATTCATTTTTCACACTTTTAGAGCTTAAGTTGTAATTATTAATTGGAATAAAAGGGAATATATGGTCAATTTTTTAACATACTTGTACTAAAGCTATAACAGTTGTCTTTTTTAATACAGTTTACTTAGAAGAATGCACCAGATGTTATATTAGAGAACTGTTTGATTAACAAAACATTCTGGATTAATAGGGTTAATTTTTTAAACAATGTATTTAAATCGCAAAATCTATTATTATTATACAAAATAAATATTATAAAATTCAATTCAAAATCGGAACAGCAGCCTATTTTATTCCTTGGCAAGGTAAGTGACATATTCATACGGCGAATTGATTGATTGCTATAAAAATCAGCTCCACAATAAACATTCTTTTACTAGAAAATATTAAACCTTTCTAATAATATGTAATCATATTTAACACTAAACCTACCGTCATTTCACCGATACATTGGAATTGCCATTGGAAGCGGGTCAAATGACCCGCTCGTGGTAGCTTTAGTGTTAAAGAAGTCTATTTCTTACAAACAAATTCCTGCCAGATTTCAAGTGTCTAATCCTAATGATTAAGGAAATTTTTGCTTTTATGTGTATTGCAATGAAGAAAATATTTTAGATAATAATTTCGTTTTTTTTAAAGGTAAAGTAAAAAAAAAATGCTTACATTCTCAATTCCAATATAAATATTATAATAAATATATGCAAAGGAATTAATGCACTGGAATTTTCTAAAGCTCATCATTTTAAAACTGTGTTACTAATAAATATTTCTCTTCCTTTTTATTTATCTTTCTTCAATCTATTAAACTTAAGCCCATGTGCATTGAAACAATTTCAAATTTTTTTTAAAAAAAAAAGGAAATGAGAATATAATAGATTTTATTTATTTATTTATTTAAATGTGACAATACAAATCATGTTAAAAATAATTTCTGAATAGGAGTTAAAAACCACTATTCAGCTCTCTTAACTTCTAAACTTTTGCCCTATAAAAAACGATTCGTTTAAAAAAATCACTTGCCTTAACGAGACACAATTTTTATAATTTGTTTTATTTTTCCGTCTGCAATCGCAAAGAAATTATGAGGCAATGGAAATTTCAATTCCCTATTATTTTCATTTTCTTCAAACTAGATGGTCCGGCTACAAGCTTATCCAAGATTTTTACTCTCCTTACAACACATCCTAAGTTAAAAATACAATTAAATTTACTCTAGTTTTGGTGTTATTAGAAAAATAACATGGTCAAAGCATTACATGTGTATATAAACTTTTGAATGAAGGGTGGCTTTGATATCTAGAGACGATGGATCAATGAAGATGAGCAGAAATTTTCCAAAGCTGTGCCATAATAACCATTGCAATAGGTAGTCTTCCTATAAGAAATCTATGTAAAAGAATAATCATCATTACTAGAGTACTGAAATGTGTCATGTCCAATGATCAAAAATGTAAATGTTTTCAGTTTCTTCTATGAAACTAATTTTCTTTTATCTACTTACACGTTTAAAATCTCTTTCAGAACCATCTACCGAAAGAGCACTATTCCGAATTACCCCTAATATTTCAACATTTATAACACCCGTAGGATTAAACGGATATGTAAAACTTGCTATGTGTACAGCAGCTCGCTGTTTGTTCAGGTATAATGAAGCTGTTGAATCTGTATTAAAAGCTATATGTCTGAATGAAATTGCAGATAATTTGCATACGGTAAGTTTTCATATTTTCAAGATAATATAAAAAGTGTATCCTTAATGTATAACTGATATAAGAGGTCATTTGTTTCTTTTTATATAGTGTGTTTACTGTAATGGTTTAGAAATTAGTTATCGAGTCATGATTATAGACAAGCATATATATTACTCAGCAATTAAGAAAATATTCAAATGACACGAAGAATTACATTTGTTACAATAACTGTTCTGAAAAATTTATAAAGTTCTAAATTTTGATACTCCTTCCCAATCCTATTAGTCAGAATCACAAAAATATTTCTGGCATTTTAAATATCACAATTTTAAACTAATTCAAACTGACTTTAAAGCGATACACGATTAAATAAACGATGATTTCTCAAAGTAGCCATTGGTTATCTTAAAATAATGACATTCAAGAATTCATAACTCAATCAATTTTAATCGAAGAAAAATGGAATTTTTAAAAATTTAAAATATTAGTGTGCCAAGAATTTTATATTAAATATAACGAATGCAATCGGAGAACTGCATAAAGATTTAGATTTTGTAAATTGTTTTTCATTATTTTGTTTATTTACTCAAAATCAAATATATATATATATATATATATATATGTGGGAGCGAAGGTGTCCATCCTTAGAAAAAACTCACTATGAAATGGTGTCTAGGGTTAAATATAGGTTCTATTATACATATTTATAACTTTCGATGCATATTAAAGCGTGGCCACATCATCGTGCTGCCACGGCTTACAGCCATTTTCTCCGAACAGTCCAGCACCCGCACGCTCTAGTCTCATTCTATCTACTAGTGTTAGGGTTCTCACTGGCGCCGCCTGCGCCATCTCGTGGAGACTGTCACCTGCTTCTACACACACACACACACACACACACATACATATATATATATAATATGCAATTCTTGTATAAATTTTTAATTATTTCCCTTGTCAGATGTTTACTATATCTGTGAGTGAAAGAACATCATGTTAATGTAAAATGAACTGGTTTTGCTGATATATCATTTTTGTCAAAGAATTTGGAAAAGTTTCACTAAAGTATTCAAAACATTAGGTTCTTGTTAATATAATGCATATTTAATAATGTATATTGTTTTTTAATGTACCTGATATTCCAATGCTCAAGTAGAATAGTCTAATTTCTTTACTAATTTTTTATAAATTTAGAATTTTATCTGCTATTTATCTATCTATTCTGATGATAATATTTACACCGTACTTTTTACAAAACATGAGAATGCATAAATAACATGAATCAAATAAGCTTTGTATATTTATTGAGTTATGTTTACTAAGAAGAAAACTAAGTGAAAATAACGATTTTGTACAGAATAATTTAAAATTTTGATATTCAATGGAATGTTGTCCAAAAAGTTATATCAATTTTTTTTAAAAAAAATATTTCTTTTCAGAAATCTTTATTTAAACTTAAGCAAATAGTTCAAAATTTATTGCAGCTACAATGCCATTATCTTTAATTATGTAAAAATATATAACTTTCAATTTTACAATAAGATTATTGCTTTAAATAATAAAATTAACATTTCAAATTTTTGAGGCTAATTTTGCAGATTTAAACAAAAACCAGTGGAAGTGTCCGAAACTTGCTCCAATTATCATCCTTCCTCCATATAAAATTGTGGACCTTAGGTAAGGCCACAAATCTCACGCATGGCGTTGATAGTTACGAGATATATTTTTGGCATGAATATAGAGGGATAATATATTTTGGACACCTTTTTTCTGACCACCAAAAGAAAAGAAAAGTTATAGTCAAAATATAATATACTGAATTTCATCGATTTAAATCATTGCATCTACATGCATACGAAAGTAGAGATTGCAGATGATCACTGTTTGGCAGATATGATACAAAATTTGAGAAGTATCTGTATTTTGGATGCTAAATCTGTATACTAAATTTTGTCTGCCTTGCTTTTTGCATTTTGCCCAGGTTCATTTCTATTCGAAAAGGCTGCCAGGCACACTTCATGAATTTCATTCAAAATTTGATAGAATTCTACAAATTTGGTCATAATTCCATATATTAAATTTTATCTCAAAGCATTTTTGAGTTAAAATGTTCAAAGACAGACATAATGCCAAAAGTGTAACTTTCGAATTCCGGAAGATCTGAAACACGGGGACTCGTCAAAATCTCGTGTTCGAATTTTTTGACGGTTACCATACATCTTATACAAGACGAAAAGAAAAGAAATATATATGTTTTTGTAAAGGGAAAAATGAATGTCTGGCCAAAGTTGGAGCTATTAAAAATTTTATAGCTTGATAATCTTTTATATATATTTTAGGTGATTACTGAATCATATCTTTTGGTAAAAGTAGTGTGATATATAGAAATATCTATTTAATTAATTTGAAATAAATGATTTTGTCAATAAAGCTATTATGTTCTGCTGTAGGATGATGATCATCAGAAGATTCATCTGTTTGTTGATTCAGTCACTCGAAATATTGAAGGTTAGTATGTCTAGAATATTGATATTTCCCTCTATATAAGATAGTCCTTAACGAATGATCGTTTCATGTGAAACTTCATTAGATTTTAAAAAATAAATTAACAAAAATTACATAAAACGTTTAATAACAGTTGAATTATTTGACTGATTATTTAGTACAATAGAAGATTCCTTTTAGATTAATATTGAGCTATTTTCTTAAAGCATAATTTTTTAAATTGGCTTTTATATAGTTGGCTATGCTGTTTGAATGAAAATGCTTCATCTATATGAGTAAAAAATTTTAACTCATAAAAGCTTAGTGTTTATTCTTCCTTTGCTAAGTTGCATTTATTAATTTTAATATTAATTTTCTAATTAATACTGTAAAATATTATATTCTAAACATGAAAATATGACGTATATTATTATTATTATGTATTGCTGAAATGAATTTTATTAATGTTATGTATTTATTTTATAATTAGATCTGTCAAGTAAAGATTTTGAACTTCAGATTGATGATCTTATTGCTCTAGCAGGAGCTAATTCAACATTAAGTTTGATGTGTCCATCTTTCATTCCTTGGTTATAAACACTTCATTGCAAAAACACACATTTTTTGCTGCTTTGTAAATTTTATCAGCTTTAGTGTTTTTATAAATTTCATTGATTTTTAATGAACAAAAAACTTTTAACTTTTTTTTATGTATTTACTTATTAATAAAGAATTGAGAATTCAAGCTTGGTGTTATGTTATTAAATTGTTAGTTTCAGTTGTAACTTTTTAGATTTATTGAGCTGAGAAAACAGGAATTTCATTATAAAATCTGATCAAATAGTTGTGCATTGCAATGAATTTGGTTAAGAACTTTTAAGACCTTATTCAGGGTTGCCACGCTGCCACTAAAACCAGAAAAATGCAGGGAAATTTGAAAATTTTCTTAAAAAGGGAATTTTAAGTTTCATAGTTATTTTTTCCCCCATCCAAATGCCGATCTCTAAAGATTGCAAGAATAAAAAGAAGCAAAAATGAATAAATAATAATTTTAAAAAATCATACTCTCTAATGTTTTTTATTAAGTGAACATTAAATTATTTGTATCATAATAGCAAAAATGTTTTGTGTTTTATTTCATCTGAGTGCTTGATTTTGTGTGCCTTTCAATTAAAGAGCATGGGAGGTAATATATCCCCCCCCCCCTTAATATATAAATTTTGTCTTGCAAAATTCTAGATAATGAATATAGATATTTTTTTCTGTATGTAAATATAAACCTTCTTATGATATGCTATTATTTCGAGTAATATTAAATTGTTGCTTCCTTTCCTTCCTTTTTTCACCCCTTGAAACCATATTCCATTATAACTAACACACAAGTGCTATTTGTGTATTTTCTCGTATCTTGAATATTCATACAGGGAAAACGGAATTTTCTTTACAAATTTGAGTGGCAACTCTGTTTTTACTCCTGAGAATCAGGGCAGCTGTTCTGAAAAGCAAGCCAGTAATATTAAACCTGATTGGGTTTAATATTACTTGGGAATTAATAATATTAATTGGGAAAAGCTACTTTTATCTAGATGATTTTGATTAGAATCATTAAAACCTTTTCAGAATATTTTTTCTTTTAAATGAAACTGAAGGATTGATTTCATGTTTATAATGTTGAAATTGTTATGTAATGATCTTTTTTGCTTCAGATTAATTAATTTTTTAAATCTCTTTTCTTAATATAGAAAAGCTTAATGATAAAATCTCAGCTTCAGGACAGGAGGATTTTAGGTTCATTTATGTATTTCCATGTAAGGGTGGTCGCTGAATTGGGCGAGCTGCAGATAGGTTGATTAAGAAAATACTAGCATATTTGCCAAATAAATACTTTTTATAATATTATGAAATATTAGGATAATATTAATATATTAGCAAGAATAATTAAGTTCCCATCTGTTTCATTAAATTCACTTCGTTGCTACTTATAAGCATTGAGTGTATACTTCAATAGTACTGTATGTGAATGTGGATGTCACACAGTCTTGAGCTATAATGAGTTAGTTGATTTGCACGATATTCCTCGAGATTAAAATCCTTTCCTTTGACACAAATGAAAACTTGACAAAAAAAGATATGTATTAAAACAAAAACAGAAATTTTTAAAAATAGTAATAGAGTAGTTCAAAGTGAGCATTAATTTTAATGTGCTTAAGTTTTTTTAAACATTTATAAAAATTGAAAGAAATATTGTGCAGAAATAAAACTGATATCATAGAAATTATAAAATTTTGAATATCAAGTTGATTTAATCATATTTCTTCTAGAATAATTTCTCTTGAAGCTCATGTGGAAAAATAAAGCAAAATTTTGGTTAATTGAATATTTAATTAATTTTTGAAGTTTGAAAGTAACAGTATTCTTTCTCTAATCATAAATAATAAATTTAATTGAATTCCACCCAGTTGTTTAGGAGGAGAAATGAAAAAAAAAAAAAAAAAAAAAAAAACTACACAAACTTTTTATATGAAAATGATTGGCAATGATTGACATATTCAAAATGTGGAAATAAACCATTTATTAAAAGGGGGCCTTATGATGCAATGCCATTGTCTATGATATATTCAAAACCGGACTCCACTGAAAATTTGCTATATATACAGACTTACTGCATGTTAAATCTGATTTTTAGGATTACACAACCTCCTATTGGTGTGGCTGGTGCCAGCTGAAGTGTTGTTTTCTCCATCTATCAGGTTTCAGAATTACGAGGTTCACCTCAAATCAACTCTTGAACTGCTTTAAAATGGGCTATTATTAAAATTAAGTACCCATTTCAGATGCAATAAGATCTTAAAAATCTATTGCATGCATTCTTTTGTGTCATTAGGTAGATTGAAAACAATCATATATATATATCAAAACATTGCGTTTTTACTTTTTGAAAGCATCGAATATGATATCAAAAGCAATAAATATCTGTGAAGCAATCAAATGGTAACGAAAAACGTAATGATTAAATTAAAAAATTAATAACTTTTTAACATTCTTTTTCAGATTGAAATTCCATTAATTTCTTTTCTGAAAATTACACTGATATATAAGAAACTTTTTTTTTAAATTTTTTTAAACAAACTATTTTAAATTTACACATGATTTAAGAAATTGGGTTAAAAGTATTTTATGAAAAGCCAGAATCGAACATTAAAAAGTACCACTCCTGCAATTAAAAAAAATATAACATTCATAAGCTATTTTTAAAGATTAAGCCGCTGCGTAATTTAAGTCCAGCATAAATATTCGGATTTTTTAAAAAAATCAAGTTTCTAATACTTAAATAAATATTACAAACTTATTGGAAAACAAAGTAAAGGTTATTTTTAAAATGATGTTGGTATGCAATTTTTTCTAACTTTTGCATAATGAGTTAAAGAGAATTGCTTTGCTGCCCATAATTTTAATGGCTCTTAACACAATTTTGGATAAGAGTTTTGTTTTTATAAAAGTTTTATTTCTTTTTGTTATATGGCACGGTTTTAGGAAACAAATCATAAGATATAAATTGTGAAATCTCCCTGCTATGAATTCCAACTTGATTGTTATATATAAAACATTAGATGGCATATAATATCTTTTTACATTAAAAAAACGATTGTGACACGTTTAGTTGTATGAAAGTTTAATTAATACTAATAGTTTTTTAATTATCAAAAGATTAAGAAAAAAAAAGGTAAAATTTGTTTTTCTCCTCCCCTCCCCCATCCTCCATTAAAAAAGTTACTCTTGGAATTTTGTTGAGGAAAATTAATGCAAAGTTGATCAAACCTTTTACCTGCTTTTTTCAAACCCTTCATCCAACTTCATAAATATTTTCAAATCATTCGGGAGCCATTAATATATATTTACAAACCATAAAAAAAAAACTTATTTTATTACAAATAATAGTATTGTACTTCTTTTACTCTCAATATGGAGTATACTTGGAGAAAGATGAAATGAAAGATTGAACTAATCATGAAAAATTTCGAATTCGATATTTTGAGGAATCTCCACAAGCCTTTTACTCTCTATCTGTCACCGAACACTATAACTCAAAAATGCATTTGGCTAAACGATTGAAATTTAGTACATTGTCTTTACACCAAAGTTTTGAATAAAATTCATTCGAAAGAAGTCTGACTGGCTGGATATCCGAGTTTAAATAAACACAATGATTACAAAAGATAAAAAGTTTTATAAATAAAATTTGTACACAGATTTGAAGGCCTTAAAAGGTAAGCCTTGTCAAATTTTGAACTAATTCTTTTAGAGATAAACCATCTGTGGTTCACTGAATTATCGCATGCCAATGCGATAATTCAAAAATGCAGCGATTTAATTAATAAGTATAATTTGGTATGTGATCTTGCAATTAAAATTAAAGGATATGTGCAAAATTCTAGTTCAATTAAAAAAAAAAGTGTCCAAAATTCATACTGTTTTCTTTACTCCACTAAAGAGCAGAAAACTGGCATGTGCGGGACTCTATAAATAAAAATCTCAGCACTTATATCGTTCACGGCTTTGCTTATGGTCCATATTATAAATGGCTTAAAGAGGCATAACGCATTTAGTGGAGAGTATGCGGGAAAGTTTCAAGGAGACCACTCAATTTAATCTGTTATGTAAATCAAAATATTTCAGTTCAAATAGCGCAGTCAGTTGGATCGTAGTTACTAGGAAGCAAATTTGAAAACACAATAAAAAAATCAAAAAAAGACTATTTTAAATTACATTTGGTATTTATTTCAGTGTGTGGTCCTTATAAATAAAATGAAATTATAAAACTGGAGTGCATTGAAAATACTGCGAACAATACACACAATGCTGGGGGGATTCGGATCCGCAGTGATCGGTGTAGTTGATATTTTCTTGTGCTCTTCAAAATATGGTTATAAAATGAAAAATGATGGATAATTTCTGTTGAATGTGATGATCAAATGTAGCTGAAACCCTGGAGTAGCAGGTTTTTGAATTTTATTTCAAAATTCTTTAGCATCTTAGAAGTTTTTGACTTTCTGAAGTGTATTTGTGGCAGAAACGCCCACTTGTTTGGGTAGCCATTTTGTTGTGTGTTTACCATTTTAGAAACTGCTATCGATATCTGCGTTCAGTGCATGAACTATTTGCAGGACTCTGATATTGTCCTACTGTATTCTAAGATTTCTTTATTGTGGAGACTCTTATTTTGTAATTTTTACGAATTTTAAATTCCAATTTATGGAAAGTGCCCATAAATGTGTTGAATATTAGTTGACATCAAAATTGTTTGGAAATGTCCAATTCTCTTTAGTGCATCTAATTAGAAGAAATTCTTGTTACATTTTAGATAGTTTTTTTATTGCTAAAAAAATTGTTTCAGATTTTATTTGGACAGTTTTTTACATGCGTTTCTAATAATTCGAATTTAAAATTGGGAAAGTTTTCCAAATATTTCGTTAAAAGCTTGCTTAAGCTTTTCTCTCTGTTGCACTAGAAATTTAGACTTTGTGAAAAAAAATGGAATCAAACATAAATAAGACGGATAGAGAACACTTTGCTGATGATAGCGATATTCTTACTGATGATGAGAATTTATTTTACTCGCCAAAAGGAGCGGGAATGATAATCAACGATACACCAACTCCAATTAAAGGATTGACATATAAAGACTTTAAAAAATCATCGGATTCTGATTCAAATGAGATAATTGAACCGTCAATGCAGACGGACAGCAAAATACAAATGGCCACAAAACGGAAAAAGAAAAGTGTAAAAATGAAAACGGGAAAATCGCCCTAAAGATAAAAGACCGTGCATTCCTCGTAAAGGCAAAGAGAAATAAATAAATGATGGTATTGCAAATTCTAAAAAGGCAAAGAATGTGGATGCAAGTGATAACGAAATAATACCAGAGGAAAATAAGCAGCCCTTTGGACCATTGGGAATATTGGAAACATTTGAAAATATTATCAATAAATATAGGATTGAGGGTAACGCGGCTGAAGAATCGAGAGACTTATTTTTGAATGTTTTGTCAAATTCTTCAGTAACCAAAATTAATTCAACAGATGATAATCATGGACTAACATTCGCAAATGTGGTTAAAAATCTCAACAGTGATGGCATAGTGGGAACAAACAATTCCATTAAAAACAGGTTTAACTTTTATTAGAAGGATCCAAGCCTCCAAAAAGCTGTTGGTTGGGGAAGACAGGAATCAAATTCAACAAAAAATAATAAACGCGAATGAAAACGATAATAAAACAACACCATTGCTAAGACCTAAAGCAAACCTGCCTACATTGGTGGTTAGACCAATTACAGAGGCAATTGACTCATCGATTAAAATGACAAAGACATTAGAAGCGAATATCAGCCCAAAGGGGATGGAAATTAAAACTATGGGTTTGAAGCCAGCAATGGGAAATGGAGTTCTGGTTCAAGTTGAAACACCGGAAATAGTAATAAAGTTAAAAGATGCAATTAACAGTCATACAAATTTGCAGAATGTATGCAAGGCTACTACTCCACAGATAAGAATGCCTCAAATCATTATTTATGATGTGGAAAAGAGACCCAGGGAGGAGAAGGAATTGGATTTTCTCAATCAAATCAAGCTAAGCAATGACATAGTAGGGAATATGCGGGTTCTATATAGGAAAAAAAGGAAGAGGCAGCTCGTCTCACTGGGTTATAAGTTTGAACCCGAAAGCGTTCTGAATAATTAAAGATAAAGCAAGATTACAGTGTGGTTTCGGATCGTATAGATTTAGAAAATTTGTGGAACCCTTTAGATGTTTTAAATGTCTCAAATATGGGCATGTTCGATCTAAATGTATGCAAAAAGAAGATAGCTGTTCCATGTGCTTGGAAATGCATAGCTATAAAAATTGCACAAAACAAACTCAAGAATGCAGAAACTGTAAAGAGTATCGCAAAAGAACAAAAATTATGATTCGAACGGATCATATTTCAACATCGGATTATTGCCCTGTATTTATCAGGGAGAGAGATCAGTTGATTAAACAGACGAATTATGAATAATAAGCCTTTCAATGATAATTCTTGGCGTGTTATTCAACATAATATAGGTCGAGGTAAATATGCGACAAAGGAACTCCCAAATTTGTTTGGGGACAATATTCCAGATGTTTACTTGTTACAAGAACCATATACAATGAAAGGAAAAATAATAGGACTTCCCCTAGGATGGAGAATAATTGCTCAGCCTTACGGGAAGACGATTATAGCAGTAAGAAACCAAAATATTTCTGTTTTGACAAGATTTACCAGCGAAAACATAGTAGCAGCCAATTTATCAGTGGGAGATAGTGAAATTACTGTGGTTTCGGCATACTTCCCACCGACTCACAATAAAGAAGAAATCTGAAGAGAACTTGGAAATCTGTTTAAACAGTTGGTCATATCATCCAAACTTATTGGAGGAGATTTCAATCTTCATAATAATCTGTGGGGAAATGAAATTCCCTACCATAGACCACAAGATGAAGCCGGCTCGTTTATAGAATTCAATTTTAAGAAGAACGTTGTTATTTGGAATGATCCTAACTCATTGCCAACGTTTCAATCTGCACGTGGAAGAAGCTAGATTGATGTCACCTTATCAACTAAAGACCTGCATGACAGAGTAATGGGCGGAAGGTAATCCAAAGTACTTTGGGTGACCATGGCTTTTTGGATTTTCAAATTAATATGAATGGCAAAGTTTTTTCAGCAGAAAGATTTAAATTAAGCAAGTGGAAAATTCGAAAAATTAGCTATCAAGTGGCTGAAAAATATAATATAAGAGAAACAATGCAAAGGATAAAAACTAAAAAAGATTTAGAAATATGGGTAATAGAATTTACAAAATTCATTCAAGGAATTAGCCAAAGATCAAACAGTAAAGAGAAAAATCATCTCAGGGTCCCCTGGTGGGACCCTGAACTGGAGAAACAAAGAAAACTGACAAGAGCCTTGCGGCATAGATACCAACGATGTAAAAACACTGAAGAGAGAATGAAGAGAAGACAAATTTATGAAAAAAATGAATCAATATACAGAGGAATGTTAAGAAAGAAAAGTATTGAATGCTTTGAAAAGTCATATAGCGAAATAACGAGAATGAACCCTTTTGAGCTATCTTAAGAAATAGCGGCAGATAAAATGAAAAGGAAAACAGTTTTGCACGGTGTCAAAAAACAGGATGGAACAAAAACCAAAAATACCAAAGAAACTATTGAAACTATTGTGAGATGCCTTTTCAAAGAGGAACAGTCCCAACGTGAGAATAAAAAGCAGAAGAAAATGATGAAAAGTATTGAGTTATATAAAACAAAAGAAAAAGATAAAATATTCACAATAAATGAAATAAGAACAACGATTAATAAAATGGCTAAAAAGAAAATACCTGGATTAGACAACATCCCAATGGAGATGCTTGCTGAAATTAACAGAAAGAATCCACTTATACTTTTAGAGTAATATACCTAGAATTAGGTACGTTCCCTAATCAGTGGAAGGTAGCAAAACTGATTTTAATTCCTAAAACTAATATAGACTTAGAGCATCCTAAATCCTACAGACCAATATGTTTGCTAACAACAGCAAGTAAAATATTGGATAAACTGATAACTCAAAGAGTACAGCACTTATTAACGGCACAAAACAGACTGCATCATGATAAACATGGTTTTAGATATAACCACTCTTGTGAAACAGCCCAAAATGCACTATAGAGTAAAATAAAAGCTGCGATGAATTAAAAACTAAAAACAACAGTTATATCTTTGGATGTAGCAGGAGCATTTGATTCAGTTTGGAGGAAAAGTATTTTATATGCCCTTATAAAAATGAATTGCCCGAGCAATCTTTTTGAAGTGATTAAAGATTACTTAAATGAAAGGAAATGTATTTACCAAGATGGAGAGAATAATTGGGAATTTATAATGGATAGAGGAGTGCCACAGGGCTCATGCAGCGGACCGTTATTTTGGAACTTGGTTATGAATTCTGCATTTAAAATCAATCTTCCAGTGAACTGCTTTATACAGGCGGATGCCGATGATGTGCTAATAATAATCTCGGGAAGAACAAAAGATGAACTAGAAATTAAAGGAAAACAAATAATTCATAGGCTAGTAAAATGGGGCAAAATACATAAACTTGAGTTTAATGAAAGGAAAACAATTCAAATGCCTATTACATTTGGAGAACGTTTAAAATTAACAGATCCGCCTAACATAAAAATGGCTAATAACAATATAAATGTGTCAAATCAAATTAAATACTTGGGAGTTACATGGGACAGTAAATTAACATTTACGTCGCATTTTAGTAAGGTCTAGAAAAAAGTGGATGTATTAACATATAAACTAGTGACAGTTGCGGATAAATTTTATGGAAAAATGAAATACCATCTAAGAAGAATCTACACTGAGGCTATTGAGCCATTTGTTCTTTTCGGGCACGAAGCATGGGGACATAGGCTAAATCTAAAGAAAATCAGAGAAACATTAAATTCAATCCAACGGTGACCTCTCATCATTATGTCTGGGGTATATAGAACAATTTCTACAGAAGCCCTTCAAGTGATAACGGGAATTTTGTCAATGGACCTCAGAGCAACGGACATTTTCACTAAATTTCAAATAAGAACTTCTAGTAATAAAGTTAAAATAGAAACAAATGCTTCAGCAAAAAAGATTATGAGATGTATTTTGACAAGTATGTATTCGAACAACATCCTGCAGAATGATTTATTCAAGGTTTTCAAATTAAAATCCCAGATTTGGATGGAATAGAAATTTTTACAGATGGTTCAAAAGATGTAAACAAAGTAGGAGCTGCAATAGTATACTACTATGGGAAAGAGATCTATAAAACTCTTGTGAAATTATCGAACCATGCCACAAGTTTCCAGGCAGAAGTGCAAGCTTTAAAGATGGCCATTGAATATCGTGAAAGGGTGGAGGACGGACAGAAGTGCTCAATTTTTTCAGATTTTCTGTCAGTCGTACAAGCCATACAATCATCTCACAATTGTAATAAGGAAATGTGGACGATAAAAGAAAAGATAAAAAGTGTAAAAACTAACAAGTGGATAGAGTTGAATTGGGTTAAGGCCCATATTGGGATATATGGTAATGAAAAGGCGGATCAATATGCAAAGTTGGCGACACAGAAAGAGGTGTTGATATGGTTGTCCCCAAATCAAATGGTGTCTTAAAATGGGAATTAAGAGAAGAAATAAAGCTGCAATGGTTTGACAGATGGTATATGTCCAAAAACGGAAGAGTAACTTTCGATTTTATTCCTAATCCAGAAATAAAAATAAGAAGATACCATCCACTGATAATTCAAATTATATCAGGACATGGGAGATTTCCTGCATATTTCCAAAGATTTGGAAGAATGCAGGAAAATAAATGCATTTGTGGTGGAATCGGTACTGTTTACCACTATTTAAAGGAATGTATTGAAATCTCGGAGTTAAGAAAAAATATGAAAATTATAAATAATGACAAAAGTACAGTTCTGATGGTACCAGCTAATCTTAAACCTCTGAAGGATGTGATGTCAAAAATTGTCAGTTTTTTACCAACTATTTGAGAGTTTGTAAATAAGGAAGAAGGACAGTAATTAACCACTTTGTGGCCAATTACCTCTAAGAGAATGTCAGTTTGACAAATCGGTCAATGCAAGGATGGACAATGCTTAAGATAGCAATCGGCCACAACAAATCCTGTCGATACTGTTACGTTCAGTGGTGGCGGGGTGGTCGGCTGTACGCAAGAAGAAGAAGAAGCACACACCATGTTACGAATCGTTAGGTGCTTGTCCCTTACAGATACACGTAAAAAACAGATACACGTAACTTACAGGTGACTTACAGATACCCGTAAAAAAAGAATACAAATACCTAATTTGATAATTTAAATAATTAGAATTTTTTATCAGTAATATTTCTATTATCAGTAATTGTTTCCATTAATATTTTTGCATCAATTGGAAATTGAATATAGTAACCTATACTGAAAAAGAAGGAAAGGCAAGGAAAGCAACTGCCCTTTTTTTTATTCTATTACAATATCTAAAATAATTAATGATTTTGGTGCTAACAAAAACTGTAAATTTATTATTACTTTTAAATTGATTCCGTTATTTTAATTTTCATCATAAGATGACGAATAACGTGTACAAATTTTTTAAAAAATCATAGTAAATTTACATATAAATTCATTTTGGATTAGTAAATAATGTAAAATGAAGCATGTCTTTAAGTATAAAAAATATTTTTAATTAAGCTCTTATCTCTGTGTGATGTCTGATTTAACAAGAAATATTGCATGAAACATTAATTTTGTAATCCTAAATGAACAAAAGAAAATTTTCTGAAAATTATTAGGTATGAAGATACTTTCAATACAAATAATTATGCATTTATAAATACAGGATGGTCAAAAAAACAACAACCTTCCCTTATATATGAAGCCCTAGCGGCCTATCCGCTCAATCAATTGAACCAAAATTTCAGACATGGTTGTTTGAAGGTATGCGCTGGAGATTGTGAGGATTCTAAACAACACAGGGTTCACGGTTACGGTTACAGTGAGAGAATTTTGAAATTTTAGAATGGTAACACCCACTTTTTCCTTGCGTAGATTGATCAGCGTATTGAAAAACCACAAATGGCGTTGGAACGATTAGCGTGTGACGAAAATTGCCACCGTAAAGCATTTGCAAAGAAGAGCATTATAAAGGAATAATGACAACACAGAGAGGAAAGAGAAAAAAAAGTTTTTATTGGAATGGAAAGTTATAATTACAGGTTTTCAACATGTTCATCTTCACAGGCGACAACGCATTGCATTCGAGAGATTGTGGACAACAATGCGGAACGTAACATGAATGGAGGAATCTGCATAACTTCACGTGTTATCGCATCTTACAATTCTGACACAGTTGCAAAATTCCGTTATTCCTGAATTGCAGCAACGAAATGTCATTGGGGACATTGTATGGATGCAAAATGGGGCTCCTCCACACGTCGCCGAATGTGTTCGACCAGTGCTGCAACAACACTTTGGTGATAGAGTCATCTCTAGTAACTTTGCAGTTTCGTAGCCACCGTGATCCTCCGACTCACTCCTATGGATTTCTGGTTCTGGGGTTATCTGAAATCTAAGGTGTACACGCCTGGTCCACGAGATGTGTCAGAATTGCAAGATGCCACTGTAACCGTAACCGTGAACCCTGTGTTGTTTAGAATCATCACAATCTCCAGCGCATACCTTCAAACAACCATGTCTGAAATTTTGGTTCGATTGGTTGAGCGGATAGGCCGCTAGGGTTACATATATAGGGGAAGTTTTTTTTTTTTTGACCACCCTGTATTATGCGTCATTAATTATAATAATTATGTCTTCATTTCAAAGACAGGCCGAATATTTCACACGCACTAAATACGAAACTGCAATAAAAAACGATTCAGTTCATAAGGTTACCAAAAAACAAGTTGGCGACTAAAAACAATTTTACTTTATCTTTTTCTTAATTTTCGATCTTACTCAAATATTTTGAAAAAAAAATATTATCCAATTTAAAACTGACAACAAATAAAAACACGTTACAAAAGCATTCAATTGATAAAAATTCCTAATCAAATGCCATCCGCATAATTAACAGCTAAATACATCTATCAATTTCTATTCATCTCTACTATAATAACAGAAATAACAAGGTGCGTAGTGAGATACCATTGCAAAAATTAAGTACTTTTATGCACCTTAGCCAAAAAAAAAAAAAAAAAAAAAAAAAAAAGCACCTTTGTAGAATTACGCATACGTAAACTGCGCATTTTCTAAGCATAAGATTTTTTTTTGTTTTTGTTTTATAATAATACATAATTTTTATTGAAAAGAATTTCAAATGCTTAGTCTTAAAATGTTAATATTTAATTCTGTATTTGCACAACGTTTTCTATTGTAATTTTTTTTCATTTTTGGCTTTGACAAAAACATAAAAATGATTATAAAAATAATATATATATGTAATTATATTTTAAAATTTAATTTCAATTCTAATTAATTTCCAAAGTTCTGTCTTAAATTAGCCCGTATTAACTTCATTCTAAAATATTCTCTTATTTACTGATCCCATTCTACTTTTTCTATTTAATTATTGCAACACGATTTCTAAAATTGCTGAATCAGCTAAAAGCAGACAAGTTCCCACAATCCGAGTGAAGGGATAAAATATTGCCGATCTAAACAAATTCTTCAAAAAGATCCCTACAATTCCCTTATTTGTATTTGACACGTGTTGGAAATCCCTATTAAAATCTCATAGTATATATTCACAGGGATAAAATTTTCATTAGCTTTTCTTCATTTCGTTTTGTGTCATTCTGTGTTGTGCTCGTCGCTTCTGCTTGTACAAAAAATCGTGCCTCCCGGGATGGAAATAAAACGAAGTTAAAAATTCAAAGTGTCTTCTCTGACTTCGGCCACGACTCTACTTCAACAATAATGCTTATATAAGTAATGGTATTTTAAACTCTTAATTTAAACCAAATTAATTTCCGAAGCTTTATCTTAATTTAGCCCAAAGTAATTTTATTCTCTTATTTCCTGATACAATTCCACTTTTTATTTAATTAATTCAACTGAAGCTGTGTAAAAATTACGGCGCAATCACTTCTGCGTATCAAGTGAAAGTGATACTTCCGTTGCCCTTCTCAAAGGTCACCACGCGTGTTGAATTGGCGTGTGGCCGGAAATCCTATGTTATATAAGACTAGTGATCATTTGTTTCCTTCCTTCTTTAGTTCTGCTTTTGTGTCACACTGCGCCTTCTTGTAAATAATCATGCCTGTCTCCCGTGAGAGAATAAAAGGAAATTAAAGATACAAAGTCTATTCACTGCTTGTCAAACATGCATTCTGCTTCAAACAAAGTAATATTACACATTATTTAGTCGACAGGATAGTTTCTTGTGAAAAAATGTTCAAATGAATTAAAAGAATTAAATCCCCGGAATGAGAGGAAATTTGATGTTACGGTATGGTTCCTTGATTCGCCGTTACTCTGAAGATGGTTCGGTGCTGGCTCGACCGTTTGGCCGCTTGCTTGCCGACTCTGCTGGGTTACCTCCCGTGGTATAGCGTCTTCAGATCCGACCACGTCGCTGAAATTCTACGAATAACGAGGTTTCCGTTTTTGTTACCACATCATCGTTACTCCTGCCGCATTAACCTGTGATCTCATCTGCCATTCCTGTACTGCTGTTCAATACCGTTGTATTTGTACTGCTTATTTTCAAGAAGTTCCAACCTATGCCATGATTCATCCAAAAGTTATTAGTGTTAAAAAAAAGTGATTCGTTTTCCTGACTCTACGGATGAAAATCAGGATGTATAGTCTGTACTTTTGATTTTATTTTAAATTGAATTTCCTAATTACAATAGAATTGCAAATAATCTTTTTATATTATTATTCAAAATACCATGAGTTTTAATTTAAAATATTGAGTTTTTGAAATTTTTTCAAATTTATTATTTAAAAATTATGCATGCAGACCTTGTGAACGAAAAAAGTAACATACTAAGATACTTATATACTTAATAATTAATGGCACATGATAATTAGACAAAGGTAGTGAATATCTCAGGGGAAATTTTTACACCCCTGACAGTTATTAAGCTACCCCTATTATCACTGTGTCCAAATACTTGTTTTTTTACAAAATACAAATATTTTTTATTTTACATATTTTTTTTTCCAAATACTATAAGAATATTTTAAATCTTGCGTTTGTTACATTCATTCACAAGTGTTTTGTTTGAAATCTTCGAATTTTGCAATTATTATTATCATTTCGAAATGATTTATTTGAAATACATGAATCTTGCCTTTATTTACATATCCAAAAGTTTTATATGAAACCATTTAATTTTACAAGTATTATTTTCACTTCCAAGTTTTTCATTAGATATTTTTGAATCTTATATTTATGGTTTCAGTTCCAAGTGTTTAATATGAAATATTTTAAGTTTGCAAGTATTATTTT
The DNA here is from genome assembly GCA_026543865.1 of Argiope aurantia. Classification (NCBI taxonomy): domain Eukaryota; kingdom Metazoa; phylum Arthropoda; class Arachnida; order Araneae; family Araneidae; genus Argiope; species Argiope aurantia. The sequence goes on along the minus strand of JAPMOR010037819.1, from coordinate 665,124 downwards.
CATATCCAAGTTTTTTACCTGAAGTTTTGAATCTTGTGTTTTTATTTACAGCTAAAATATTTTACTTAAAATCATAACTATACTGATATTTCATTTGGGTGAAATCATAGAAATATTGATATTATATTTAATAATTTAATACTTTATTTCTAATTTAATAATCTTGTTGAGTCAGACTTCCTAGAATTTAAGAATAATATAGGCAAAAATTCCATAGACTGTCTTCATTAAATTAAGTTCGTCAATTCAGTTTTAACAGAAAAATGGTCCAAATAACTTTGTGCAATATACCGTTTAATTTATTAATATTTTGTAATTATTGCTCATTATTTATGTTTATCGAAGATCTTTACCAATATCATTCTTTATCTTTTAATATTTCCAATATCTTTGTTGAATAATAAGTTAATTTTAAAAAATCCTTTTATTTCCCATTTTTTTTCCACATAAACCCCAGTTTAGGTTGGCCTATTGTCTCCACTCATAAGAGTTAGTTTTGTTTCCTTTTCTTCATGAAGATAAAGTTGTGATAAGCGCCATCAGAACATAAATTCACATACAGCAGTCTTACTGAGAAATGAGTATAGGGTCAACCTCACAATTAATTTCTATCTCTTTCTATTTTCATTCTGGATATTTTGTTCGCCATTTGGCAACAAATATTCCTGGATGGTGGTAGAGAGAGAATAAGAATTACATTCCCCTTCTTGGTCTCCTAATTTTTAGGTCATTATGTTTCACCTACTACTAGAGATTAGTGGACAAGGGTTAACTAGTCACCACTAATTTGCTAATTAGTGGGTTAAAAGTTTTTTCTTTCACACTCCAATATTTTTATACTGTTCCTTTGAGTATTAATGTTTATCATAAAAATATTTTGATCTCATATTTATTATTTTCATATTCAAGTGAATTACAGAATAATAAGAATACATTTGTGCACTAAATCATTTAAAATTTTAATATTTTGTTATTACCGTTGATTATTAAGATTTTTATATAATATTTTCATAAATACAATTCTTGGTCTTTTATGGTTCTGATATAAAATGATGAATAGGATTTCTGTATTAATGTTTGTATAATGTAAAGGCAAGGGAAACTGAGGTGTCACTTTCAATATACTTTTAAATTAAACTTACTCAGACACCACTGTAAGATATGGTTGTGTGTCAAAGGGCCCCGATGAATTTCCATGTCTTGCTGTAGGGGGGGGGGGATTGTAATGATATTTTAAACTCTTAATTTAAACCAAATTAATTTCCAAAGCTTTATCTTAATTTAGCCCATAGAAATTTCATTCTCTTATTTCCTGATATAATTCCACTTTCTATTTAATTAATTCAACTGAATCTGTGTTAAAATTACTGCGCAATCACTTCTGCGTATCAAGTGAAAGTGATACTTCCGTTGCCCTTCTCAAAGGTCACCACGTGTATTGAATTGGCGCGTGGCCGGAAATCCCATATTATATAAGACTAGTGATCATTTGTGTCCTTCCTTCTTTATTTCTGCTTTTGTGCCGCACTGCGCCTTCTTGTAAATAATTATGCCTGTCTCCCGTGTGAGAATAAAACGAAATTAAAGATACAAAGTCTCTTCACTGCTTTTCAAACCTGCATTCTGCTTCAAACACAATAATATTATATATATATAAACAGCAAAAAATTAAATGAACTTTTATAAAATTAATAATAAATATCAGTGATTTTTTCAACATTTCTAATAAATAACCAGTTCATTTAAATAGACTCGAGCAACAGTTCTGAAAATGTCCATAGTGATGTAGAAGCACAGCATGACAAATTTTATATTTGACTTTATGTATGCAACAACAAATAAGATTGAACATGGCTGGAATGGAAAGAGTAAATTTCCTCCAGCACTAACTCATTCTATTTTGTAATTTTATTTGAGGTCTTATAAATCTAAGAACTAAAGCATTCTTATGACTAACATCATAACACTGGCGAAACTGGAATGAAATCGATGGTTGAAAAATGTCATGTTCAAAAAGTTATTTTAGATAATTTTTAATAGAAAATAATAGCAGCGTTCACAAATGATTAGACTAAAAAGAAATTGTCTAATCGCCTCTTACTTCTAAAGTTTAATAAAATCCTTTTTTTTTTTAATCTTTAACGTTCCTAATATTTGAAAAGCTGCAATTTAATCTATAAGCAAAAGTTCTTATTTAAAAAAATTACAGAAGAAATGTTATATATATTTTATAAAGAAATAAAAATGCTTTAACAAGTCGTGGTTTTTATAAGTAATTGAAACAAATTCATGAAGTAAAAGAAAAAAAGAATAATAAAAAAAACAGCTCTGTAGTTAGAAGCAAAATGAAAATAAAGCAGCGAGAGATTCTCCCCAAAACATTATTGCACACTGCCAGAAAATGTCTTGCATGGCATTGGTGTACAATAGTTACGAAATATTAACCTTAGGCGTGAAATAAACATTTTTAATTCTATCATGTGATCCTTGGCAAGTGTTTTGGCGATTAATCCCTGAGATGCGGTTGAAGATATCCGAAAAGCGAATGTGGATTTTCGGCACATTCGTTCCAACTGATTAAAACAAAAATTTAACTCAAAGTTACAATTGTAGTCACAAAATTACATATGAAACTTAATATACAGGGTGTTGCCGAATTTGACCGACAAATTCAGAAGGTGATAGGAGGCATCAAGAGGATAAATAATCACCATACAACATGGGGTCCCAAACGACATTTAGGGGGTAAAAATCGCAAAAATATAAGGAGTCGGCGAACTTTTGGAAACTGTAAAAAATTAATAAAAATAATACCAAAAGGTGTTTCAACTATGAATTTTTTTTTAATGAAAGCACATTCTTAAAAGCAATTTTTTATGTAAGTAACATGCTGATTTGATGAACCAGGGGGTCGTAAATTAGTGAAAACGAAAAAGTAGTTTTGAATCCTTATCTGCAAATATATTAAAACTTTAAGAAAAATAAAAGCTTGAAAATATAAGGAATTTTATACTCCTTAATTTGATATAAGTCTGTATTGTGAAAATTGAGGAGGTTTTAAGATATTCAAGAAAAACTAAAATGTTTTCCAGGAAACATCGCTGCAACATCGGTACCGATGTTTACAGAGGGTGTTGCCAAATTCGAAAAGTAAATTTAGTGAAGTGATAGTAGGCATTAAGGAGATGAAAAATTTTCATAAAACATAGGGTCGCAGGATACGTTTATTCTGTGAAAATAGTAAAAACAGACATCGAAGAGACAATTAGCCTGGCGAAGAGAATGGTCCTAAGAATGCAAGGATTTGGAACAAGGTATTCTAGAAGAAGTTTTCTCGCATCTAAATTTTCCATGCGTTCGAGGAATATAAAAGCAGCGAAGAATTGCAGAATTGATGGTTCGAGGAATATAAAAACAGCTTGTATTCATTAAAGAGCAGTGCAGAATTGATTGTCGATAAGTTTAATTCGCAAACAACATGTCAGATTTCACGAATGACGAATATGCGGATATGCATTAATTTACGACCGAGCGGATGGTAATGGACAACTAGCACAAAGAATATACCAATAGCAATATCCAAGTAGGCGTTGTCCACACCACAGCACCTTTGGAAATATTAATAGACGGTTGCTGGAGACAGGATCCTTCAAAATAACGAGGCCAAGTGCAGGGCCCAAACGCCACAGTGGCGCAAAGTACCTTGTTTTCTTGCAGCACGTCCTTCCGGATTTACTGCAGGAAATACCGGCCATTGCACGGCAGAACATTAGTTAATGCATGTTGGTGCACCAGCGTATTTTTTAATTCTGTGCGTAACTACCTAGATGATACATATCCTGGGACGTTGATGGAATGTGGCGGACCTGTTGATTGGCCTGCACGTTCCCCGGACCGAAATCCCTTGGATTTCTTCTTCTAGGGCCTTATGAAATCTCTTGTTTATCAGACACTTTTGGATGCATTGCAAGATCTCGTAGCACTGATCGTCGTAGCTGCTGGAGAATTCGCAAGCACATCTGGTATGTTTGAGCGTGTCCGGTGGTCTTTTAAACGTCAGTGTCGGTTGTGTAATGACCTTCGCGGCCGCAACACTGAGCAATTTTTATAAAAGTTTCTCATCGTCTCCTTTCTTATGTTAAAATGTCTGTGCTGTAAATGTATGCCATATTTGTATTCCAGCAAATAAATTTCACCGTCGTTTGCGACTTTATATTTCTTTGAAAATTCTTATCTCCTTGATGCCTACTATTACTCCTCAGCAATTTTCCGATAGAATTTTGCAATACCTTCTGTAAACATTGGCGCCGATGTTGCAGCGATGTTTCCCAGCAAACATTTTAGTTTTTCTTGAATATTTTAAAACCGTCTCAGTTTTCACACTACAGACTTACATCAAATTAAAGAGTATAAAATTCCTTATTTTGTCAAGCTTTTATTTTCATTAAAGTTTTAATATTTTTGCAGATAAGGGTTGTAAACTACTTTTTCGTTTTCAATAATTTACGATCCCCTGGTTCCTCAAATCGGCATGTTACTTACATGAAAAATAGCCTTTAAGAATGTGCTTTCACTTAAAAAAAATTCATAGTTCAAACACTATTTCTTATTTTTTAATTGATTTTTTACAGTTTTCAAAAGTTCGCCGACTCTCTATATTTTTGCAATTTTCACCCCCTAAACGACATTTGGGACCCCATGTTGTATGATGATTCTTTATCCTCTTGATGCCTACTATCACCCCTCTGAATTTGTCGGTCGAATTCGGCAACACCCTGTATTTAAGTCATTGCATTCTGGAGTCATCGTGCTTACATGCTGGAGGAAGCACAGACCAACGGAAAGGGAATTCCTTATTGGATTAGGCGTAAACTTTTATAATGTCTATATTATACATATTAAATCTATGTGCCGAATTTTATCTGTCTAGTTCTCTTCGTTTTGTAGCTATTATTCTAACTTATATTCGAACAGCTTGTATTCGTCGTAATATATACGGATGTTGCTCAAAGTTTGAAGAGACTCTGCAAATTTGGTGTAAAAAACACATACTTAATTTCACCTGTCTAGCTCAAAGTGTTTTTGTGCTCTCTTTGTAACCGACAGACATTTCCGAAAATGGGTTTTCCTAATTGAAGGAAATTTGAAACGGGGGGATGCGTCAAAATCTCGGGTTCGAATTTTTTACAATTACACTATTGTCTATATATTTCGTATACGAGAAAGTAAAAAGGCAAATGAAAGCATCTTTTTAAAAGTTTTTTTGAAGCCAGCACGAGACAATATACCGCATCAAATTTAATAAAACTCTTCAAGTAAAGAATTTTATTCAATGAATTGCTTTAAAATTTTTCAGTATAAATAAAAGCAAAGAAAGCATTTTCTTTCTTTTACCGGAACTTTAAAAGTTGCAGAATCAAATGAGTCAACAATTCGAAGAAGCAATGATATTATTTTAAATTTCATTATAATAACCAGCGGGAGTGGTCTCTCTAAAACTTTCTCACACAATCTCTAATAAGCTTGCCATGCCAGAGAACGCCTTACATGGTATTCTGACAATATTTAAGGAATATTGACTTTTGGCTTGAATTTATCACTTTTACTGAATATGTCGTGTTATACTTGGTGAGTAATTTGGTGATTAATCTCTCGCATGCGTAAATACTATCCGGAAATAGAATTTGTTGTTTCAGACACGTTTTTCTCAACAGATTGAAATAAAAAATAGTCACAAAACTGCCCTTGTAGTCACAAAATCCCATACCAAATTTGATGCATCTAAATCATTGTATCTTTGTATTATCGCTTTTTCATGCTTCTGAAAGTACAGAACAACAGACGGTTAACCCATAGTAAGATTTAGCTCATAATTTGACAAGTGTTTGCATTATAGATGTTAATATTAATAGATGTAGCGAATTTTATCTATCAAGCTCTCTTCATTTTGTAATTATCGTGTTAACTTACAATCGACCAGCCGGACAGATGGTCAACAGATTTTATTCAAAATATGATAGAAATCTGCACATTCGGTATAAAGACTGCATACCAAATTTCGTCGTCTAGCTCTCAAAGCGTTTTTTTAGTTATCTTTGCCGCAGACAGACGGACATTTTCCAAAAATGTGTTTTTCGAACTCGGGAAAGTCTAAAACGTGGAAGTTCGTCAAAATCCCGAGTTCGAATTTTTTTGGCGATTACTACATTTTTTATAAACTACGTAGACGAGAACGTATAAGTATTAACTGAATTCAAAATAAATTTCTCAAAAATTATTAAAATTAAACAAAAATATACATTCATTCAAACAAAATTTTTATAGTTGAAATGCTATTTTTTAGTCTTTAAAATGGTGTTAAAATAATTTTTGTGTAATAATATTTTTTGATATTATAATAAAAATACGTTAAAACTCTGTTCTAAAAAAATTAAACTTCGAATTAAAAGTTTGTGAAATCCGTTCTCAGCGAGCCTCTAATGCCACCAAAATAACTTCCCAAATTCCATGTTTCTAACTTCAATGGCTTATGTTGCATGTTGCTCAGGAAAAACCTTTATATATAAATTTCATTAATGAAAAGAATTTCTATAAGAGTTATAAAAAGAAAAAATCGTTATAAGATTATACAATCTGAAACCCTGAAAAATAAAAGTTTTGAATAACTTTTTTCATTTACTTAAAAAAATTTAAGTACCAGATCCAGCAGTTTACTAAAATCAAAAGTCAAATCTAAAAGTTAGCAAAATTGGTCCAACAAATAAAAATTTATAAATTAATGAGGATATTCAAAAAACGCAGTGAAAGATATCACGATCAATGAAGATTTAAGGTTTCAGGTTAAAATTTGATCATACTAGATTTTACGTGACTGCAATATGTAACCGTAATTACATATTGCAGTTGGTTACAATTCAATGTAGTGCAGTTAAAAACTTGTAATAGGTTGTTCAAGCAATTGCTTCAAAGTGACATATTAATGAGGATGTTGAATGAATATGTAAGAATTTTAGAGCAGCTTCTCCCATGTTCGATATACCTTTTCGCATAGGCATTGGAGGCGGTCGCCTCGTGACTTGAGACCTGGAGGGCCTCGAAACCTATATCGCAGTGCTAAAACGGCAGCAATTTTTTTTTCATTCCAAATTTGCTCAAATTTTCCCCTTTTTACTCAGAAAAAAAAGAAAAGGAAAGAAAAACGAAAGAAACTAAATGAAAAGGAAAAGAGCAAACCAAACATAAAGGGAAATAACTATGAATGGAAAAACTAAAGATAAATAATTTCAAAAGTAATGATATTCAAGAAACTTCTAAGATATAAAAAATTATAAAATCTTAAAAAAACCCGAAATATTAAAATCATTTGTTCCAAATAAATTGCAATTTGATTAGCAGAATCATATGATTTGAATATTCTTATTAACCGAGGGAGATATGACATACCGGGACGAGGAGCGATGTAAATGCTTTCTTTTTTTTTTTTCAGAAACAAATGAGCAACTGTGTTTTATTTATTTGATTTATAAGGATAGTGTACTCAAATGTATTATAATTAAAATGAACTTTCTGTCAAATTTCAGAATATTTCTTTCATGATTTATTTCAAATTTGTTTGCCGATCCGTGAGATCCATTTTTCCTTACGCTGGCTAACCGACTCAAAAGTCAACCATTCTCAGCTAACATAAGATAAAGAAATGGGAAGAAAAGCCCCCTTTTTATATGAAATGTTGGTGCCATTCCCTGCACCGACAAAAAGATGTGACATTGACCTCATTCTTGGCCTTAGGCCGAGGGAATGACATTGTTTTGTTGAAACTTCTGTGTATTTTCGTTTCCAGTTGTCTACATTTCCATTAAAGTATTTTATTCTCACGAGATTTTCTTTTTGCTAAATTTTTGAAGATGTCAGCTTCTATACACATTTTTCAAGTATCAAGACAAGCAAATGCCATTTTTTTAGAATTAAAAATATAGTTTTTCTCAGCTATCATAAATATTTATTCAGTGTCATTTTATAATGATTTAAAGAGAATTCATTCTATAGTTTGTTAATTTTTTAGAAAATTGATCGTATTTGATAACAAAAAATAATAAAAAAAAGGACATGATGATTTTAATTTTGTGGCTAGCCATTTTCTTGTTAATTTAACATTTTTAAATAAAAGAAAACATTTATGTATTCTTATTTTAAAAAAATGCATAATAAATAAAGAATATATAATTATTTGAATTCACACAGTGGAAATTTTCTGAAAACATACTTAAAAAAATGAGGCACTATTTTTAAAATTTATTTTCAACGTAGAAAAAAAAAAAATACACCTCATGCAATAGCTTTCAACAAAATATATATTACAAAAAAAAGGTTGCAAAAATTTTATATTTTGGTACAAAAATCACGCAAATGGTATTTATTACTCAATAGAAGAAAAATTACTGTTAGCTAAATGGTGAAATTTTTATTAAAGTGAATTTAGTTATAGGAATGCTGACATTTATTAAAGCCAAAGAACTGACAGTTAAAGTATTTGGTTTAACCTGATTTAAAGGTTATAACCTTTTTTCTGCTGTGCATTTTTTTCTCATTCTAGAAATGAAATTTTTTACTTCCTCTTTTTTCCCCGCAAATACTGTTTAAATTCAGGAGGGGGGAGGGGGCTTGACATGTATTTAAATCTAGCAAATTACATATTCATTCTAAAAATTTTGAATGAAATTAAATGCTCTTTAATTAAAATTAGTCTTTTTAAATGCGTTATAATCAAATGCATGTTGTGTATAACAAGTTTATGCAGTTAACAAGTTAAGTATGACTCGTTAATATTTACAATATTCACATCATAGATTGTTTCAGGAAATTTAACAACCGTCAAACTTATGATTTAATGGAAACACTTCATTCCTGTAAAAAAAAGTGGCATTTTTTAAAAAAAATCACTTTATTCCTCAAAAAAAAAAAAAAAAAAGCTTGAGATTTTTTAAAATCTTTTTTTTATGTCGTTGTAAAAATCTTTTTAATAATGTTCAGAAGCATTGACAGTAAAGAACAAAGATTAAGAACAAAAATTTAAAGGGTAAGAACAAAGGCGATGCGAATCGTTTAAAAATAGCTAGAAGTGAAATTTCTTTGAAAGAGGTAAGAAGTCATTATTTTATACAGATTTGTTGTATTATTTATTTTCTTATAAAAACGTGATTTTTTAAACTATTTTTAAGAAATATCTGTAAATATAAATTAATAATAAATGCACATGATAAAATAGAAAAATGCATTTGAATATCGTGAACATTTTAATTATGAATATCAATTCAATTTGAATTGGATATCGAAGCAAGTATAAATAAATGTGATCATTTCATGTCTAATGTAACAATTTTAACTGTAGGAAATTTTTATAGTAGTTTATAGTATAATCAACATATATTATAGTATACCAACAATCAACATTGCCTAACGTGGAAACAATTTTAATAATTTTCCTCACCATGCCAATTTGCAATGCAAGAGGAGAGAGATCATTTTCGGCTTTAAAACGCGTCAAGAACTATTTAAGAAATACAATGAGTCAACCGCATTTAAAGGAGCTTTCTATATTATTCATTGAAAATGAGGCAGTACAGGAATTAAATTATAAAAAACTTAATTAAATTCCAAATTAAAAGCAAGAAGAGCTATATATTTTTTTCTTCTTATGGCTTTCAATGCTTGTTTCTGTATTTGTAGAAATTTTATTTCCATTATTTTTGAGTCTTTCTTTTATTACCATTTATCATTTTAATACTACTTAATATATATTTTTATCCTTACTAGAAAAATATAGTTTGTTATTATTTAGCATTATAATTTTTATTATCATTGTCCAAAAATATAAACCCAATTTTACTTTCTATATCAGAAAATAGGTTAATAAACTGGATTTCGATATCAGTGCATTTTGTGTTTCGTTATGTTATTTTGGAGCTCAAAGCCCTTTATTTTATAATTTATATCATACCTTTTTAAGAAATTGACTTTTTAGAAGAAAAGGTGAAAATGTTCTTAATCATCTGTTTTGTAGAGATAATATTTACAACTAGATAATATTTTTAAGAACTATTTTAAAATTTTTCTAAGTATTATTTAAAAAATCTTAGAAGAGAAAATTTTATATATTTTCTTTTTCTTTTATTATCTGCATTGTAAATAGAAAATACTACTGAATCCTTCAGTCAAAGGATGCTGACACTTTTTATACGAATTCAAAGTTTGGAATGAATTTAAATAAGAATATTTTCTCCTAATAGTTACTGAATAGAACTATCCTTTTATTCTTTCATGTTAACATTTTTTTTTATATAATAAAGGTGCAACTTTTTTCATCTGTTTGATATATACATATAATGTAGAAATTGCTAAAAATTAAGAACAAAGTTAAAATGAGTTTAATTCATATTACTTTCTTGGTATAAATAGAATTTGCCTAGAAAGGGGCCTCAAAATAATTTAACGCCTGTGGTTTCATGTTGTCAAAATCCGCCTCTGGGACTAAAGGATGTTTTTGACCTCTCACATATTGATGACATCATTGTTTTGTCTGAAAACTTTGACAAACATTTATCAGACTTAAGGCAAGTACATTTGATACAAGTACATTTGCAAGTGTATTTGATAGACTCTCTTAGTTCAAACTTACTGTTAACCGGAAAAAATGCAACTTTCCTTGTGACAGAGTGAAGTATCTCGGACATTAAATTACTAAACAAGGAATCCAAGTGGATACGAACAAAGCGGCAACAGTGCAGAAAATCCTTGAACCAACCTGCGTTAAAGAAGTACAGTGATCTTTACAGACTTGTTCATGGTTCAGAAGATATGTTCCACATTTTTCAGAAGTAGCGAGACCACTCAGTAATCTCACAAAAAAGAATAAATCCTGAACTTGTTTTGAACCTGAAAAGAAGGCATTTGAAGAGTTAAAGAGGAGGTTGATTTCACCACCTGTTTTATCTCAACCTGATGGAAGCAAGCCTTTTGTAATTAGAACTGATGCAAGTAGTTATTCACTAGGTACAGTCCTTATCCAAGGAGAAAGCCCAGAAGAACACGTCATTGAGTATGCAAGTCGATTACTGAGTTCTGCAGAAAAGAACTACTGAACAACAGAAAAAGAAGCTCTTGCTGTTGTATGGGCTTTGGAAAAATTTCGCGGGTACAAGGAGAACCAAGAAATAATCATCGCAAAGGAACATCAACTCTTAAAGTGATTGATGAGCATAAAATCGCCATCCGGTCGATTAGCTCGGTGGGCTCTGCAAATTCAATTTTTTCACCCGAAAATCCACTATACGCCTGGAAAGTCCAACGTTGTCGCAGACCTCCTGTCTAGACCAATTCATGAAAATAAAGAGTTCGTGTCCAATCTCAACACCATATCTATTGAACTACTATCTCGAAGATCTAAAGACATCCGTGATGAACAGATGAAATATGAGGATGCAAGAAAAATAACTGATTGTTTTGAAAGCGCAGGAAAGATGAAGACCATATCAACTGGACAAGTAGAGGATATCTCATGAATCAGGGTATCCTTTACCGATATTCGCCAGACACTGAATCCGAGGAGGCACAGCTTGTTGTCCCTTGTCATGAAAGAGAAAGAGTATTACAGCAATACCACGATTCACCCACTGCAGGACATAGTGGAGCTGAAGGAACGTACTTCAAGATTGCTTCTCGATACTACTTTCCTGAAATGAGGAAGTTTATTGCGCGATATGTAAAAAATTGTGCTGAATGCAACAGGTACAACCCAAGTAATCAGAAACCTGCTGGATTATTGAGAATACCTATTTATGCTCAAAGATTTGAAACTTTAGCCATCGACCTTTTTTGCTCTCTACCAGAAACTTAAACTAGAAAGACGTGGATATTTTTAATTGAGGATACCAGTACAAAGTACCTGAGGATACCAGCTCGACGCTCTAAAAAATGTTACTGCACAAAATTGGGTGAAGATCTTAATAGAAGAAGTTTACTTTCGCTGTGGCTTACCACAAAGTCATAGCGAAATGGCACCCAGTTCGTTAGTGCTGTAATGCAGCAAACCTGTAATTTCATTTGTATCAAACAAGAATTAATTCCAGTTTATAATACTCAGGTGAATCCATCAGAAAGAAAAAATCGTGATCTGAAACCCAAACTAGCTATCCTAGTAGGTGATACTCCCGATACCTGGGAAGAAAAGTTGACGATGATCCGATTTGCCATGAATACGTCAAAGTGTGACACTACTGGTCACACTGCAGTATATTTACAATTCGGATGTGAACTAAGAACAACAGATGATGTAAACCACGATCTAAGAAGTCTCATTGAGAACGACACCTTCGTAGCGGAGATAGCGCCTTACTTGAAGCAATTTGCCTGCTTGACACCCCAAATCAGAGAGCGGATGGAGCCAAAGCAAGTATAGAAAGCAAGGAAGAAATATTTTGATAAGAATAGAAGACAAATTTACTATCAGCCTGGTGACAGGGTCTGGATGAATTTACACCCTACAAGTAGTAGTAGCAACAAACGAAGCAAGAAGTTTTCCCGATGAGGGAAGGCTCTTATTTCGTAATCACAAACAAATCTCCTACCACTTATGACCTTACTGATACCAGTACACTAGAGGGTACTGGGTAAGTTCTCGGAACTTACCCTACCAATATGCTGACACCGTATGAACTGTCTCCAGAGAGGAACATAAGTTCAGTAGTTCCCATCAAGGGAAGAGGTAGACCTAAGAAGTACAGTGCCGACTCTTCGCCGAGACGTCGTACTAGCCAGAGGGGGAGTCTGTAGCCGTAACTGTTTTCTTTGGCCTTCTAGCTGCCGCTGCTATAAACAGTTCAAGTCTTGGAAGCAAGAAGTAAATATGATGTTACCGCGAGTATAATTTTAATTTATATTTGTAATTAAATGTTCTTGTACCAAATAGTTTTGTCTCCTTGTAAACCACGTCCTTTTATTTCATTAAATGTATTTTAGCTTAATTGGCATGATTTATTGACTTTAATCGTCTTCCCTGACAGAATTTAAATTTTGGCGCCCTTGCGGCCACAAATGTATATTTTTATGAATATGATTTCAGCAACTTGTTTCTTCATCAATACAGCTGAAATTCTTCTCTTTTGATGGTTAAAATAGTAAGTACATTCCTTTATTCATTTAATATGTAAAGTATTATTAATAATATATTTTCTAAACTAATACAATACCAAAGTAATTGCCATCAAAGAGACACAAATTTAGCAGAATATTATTTATGAAACAAAAAATATATTTATGAAAATGCTTCACTGCAGAATTGCATTTGAAATGCATGCAGTGCATAATTTTCTTGGAAGCATTAGATAACGCATTAGAAAAAATGTTATTAAATTGGAATATTTAAACATTGCTAGATTGAAAAAAAATGTAAAAACTTTTTCGATTATTCTAATTTTAAAAATAAACATCAATATTTTCTCAATTTGAGACAGAGCAGCTGAAAAGTATGTTTACATCTTAAACGCACATCCTCATGTACTCATTATAAGATTCAATCATCTGGGATTCAAAATTCAAATGGCCATACTCCCATAATAGGTTACATGCTTGATTTTCAGAAAGATAAATTTAATGCAACTTTGTAATTTTTGTAATGAATGATTATCACAATATTTTTGGATATTGCACTGTATTGTGAATATTTTTCAGTATCTTTCAATATTTTATATTACATTTGTACTTATAAAAATTAAATGAATGATAAAAAAATCTGATTTTACCACTAAATAAAAATATGCGAGGAGTTTTATTCTTTCTTTTATTAGCATAATTAAGGGTTGAATTATAAAAAATATTGATTTTTCTGTAGTTATATTTTCTTAATATATGCCAGATATAGAATATATTTGTAGTGTACATTTTATAGAATAGAGACTCAACAACTTGTCGGTATTAACATGAAGAACTGCACACTGAATTTCTTCTTTTCCATCGTTAAGATACTAGTTTAGTGGCTTATCAGTTGAAGTCAAATAGAGAAGACTTTTATGAAAATGCTTTATTTTACATGCTTGCATATAAAGTACGTACAGTGAAAGATTTTCTTGAATGTTTTCTTTTCACCTACAGAAATTATGATTTGACTGGATATTATATAAAGAAATAACTAGCGATTCTCTGTGTAGCAGTTTTTGATGGTTAAAACAGTAAGTATATTTTATTTAATATGTAAAATATTATGAATTACTTATTTCCTAAAATAATTCCTTTCCTTATCTTCCTGTTTTATGGAGTTAATCAATTTGGCAAGTGAAACATTCAATGTCATTTTTTGTTTTGTTTATGAAACTGACTGTATATTAAAGTTATTGAATATTTGAAGTTCAAGTGAAATAATTGTTACAAAATTGAAATATCAGTTAAATATTGTTAAAATAACTTATAAAAAATGTACAAGTTAAAGTAATTGAATCTCCCCAAAAAAATAAATAATAATGATTTTTAAAAAAAATTATTATCATTGAGTAACAATTCCATTTCTGCATAATACATATTTCCATTGTTTGAAATAAAATGAAATTTTAGAGATTCAAGGTGGGTTTAAAAAACGCTGAGAACACAATGATTCAAAATTTATATTCAAAAAAATATTTTATCTTATAAAAAAAATTAAATTTATGAATAAAATGTGTACATTTTTTGTCACAGGGTGCATAGCGTCATGAAAAGTGCTTAAATTTGAAAATCATTTTTAAGCACCTTAAATAAAAGTGCTTTCTTTTCAGGAGAGGTCCTTAAAAAATGCTTAATTTTCTCGTGAAGACGATTTTCGTATTGTTTTGTTTCCCCATAGGTTGAATACGATAATTCGAAATCAGGGTGGTAGAGGCTTATTTACCGGATGTATCAAAAAAGAAAAATAACAAAAGGGAAGAATTCGAAGAAATATTCCAGGGTTTCCAGCACATATTGAGATAATTCTTAGTGATACTTTTTCTTTTCCCTTTCCCCTCCCCCTTTTTTTTCTTGCTTCCTTTTTCTTCAACAATGTGCATTGCCATTTATTAAAATACTGGAATAGTTATTTGAAAAGTACAGTACGAAATGCGTACTATGCCATACCTATTGCGAATCGAAAAACATTCCAATTTCAATTTTTATTGTTTTAGATATTGAATAATTTATTTCAGTTTTTCCTGTTAAGTATATATTTAAACTTTTATGTATTGTTAAAGAATATGCATATGGTTCGATCAACGGAAAATATGAAAAAGAATGAATCTGAGGCGCCAAAACGATATATCGAACATGGAAAAAGCTGCTTTAAAAACACTAACATATTCGATCATCATTCTCATTAATATGTCGTTCTTGAGCAATCGCTTGAAATACCTACTACAGTATTCAACTGTACTATATAGAATTGTAATTAATTGCGGTATGTAATTACATTAGTCGATCGCGTAAAATCTAGTATGATGAAATTTCAACTTGAAGCCTTAAATTTTCAATGATCGTGATATCTTTCGCAATATATTTTGAATGTTCCATTGAATATTTTTATTTGATGAACTAATCTTGCCAAATTTGTTTTGATTACGAGGAAAAAACTGTCTGGATCTGGTACTTAAATAATTTTAAAGAAATAAAAAAAAATTTTACAATATTTTTTTTCAGGGTTTATGTTTTATCATTTTATAAGAACTTTTTTTTCATTTTATCACTCAGAATTTTTTTTTACAATGAAATGTCTCTTTATATATATAGTCTTGTCCTGAGCATTGCCAAGCATAAAGGCAAGCAAGCATTGAAGTTAGGAGCATGAAATTTGGGAAGTTATTTTTTGGGCATTAGAGTCACACTAAGAACGGATTTCTAAAACTTTTAATTCGAAGTTTAATTAAAAAATACAATTTTAATGTGTTTTCATCATAACACCAAAGCATATTGTTACAAATCTGTAATTTTGCTACCCGGCACGACTAGCGTCAATGACCTGAGAGCTTGGTGACCATTTGGCGACTTGGCAATGAATTTGGAGACAAAATGGATCATACTGGAAAGTTCGAGAAGTTTCACGCTCCATCCAGTAGAAACCGAGATACACCCAGAGACGTCCTGATTGGTCTGAAGATTCTAGACCCGCCACCCGGAACTATAAAAGACGGGCACTCTGAAGCTGCGAAGAAGTTAGGCTGTTCACATCATTCGACCCTCCAGTCATGGAAGGAGACGGACGTTCTAAGAGCAAATGCTCAAGTAATTTTTCTAAGAGCAGCAAAGGCGATCGACAGAGAATTATGTGTGTAGGATTCAATGATAACCACACAGTGCCATCGGGAACGGGAAACAAGTCAAGTACTGTTGCATCTCCCAGGGCAAGTAGCTATTCCAACTACAAAGAAAAAAACCCAAACAGAATTCATCTAAAGTCATAAATACCAAATATACAAAGGAAATAGAAGCAAGGATGGAAAAATACAAAGCAAATAAAGCCACCAACGACAATTACCCCAACTTTGAAATAGACCTAGCTGTAAATGAACTTTATTTTTTTTTTATCATCAACTGAAATTTAAAAATTAAAATGACAAAAATCTTTGTGATACATTTGTTGCTTTCCCTTCTGGCTATAGATCGATTAAGTTGTCAAAGATTACAATGGAACATGAAATTTACTGTCCAAGGTCCTGTATTCTGATTTTACACTTTTCTTCTTTCATTTTAATTACAATCACGCTTCAGTTCTTCTCTTGATCTTTGTAAGTGGTCATAACTAACCATTACCAGCTATTGCAATCACTTGAATCGGAAATCTGACGGTATCAATGGAGTTTTGAGTATGAAGACCGTGGTCAATACCTAAGATTCCTTAATTGCAAACCCAGTATACAATTTAAATTTAAGAATCTCTATTTCCTCAAATTAACTCGCTCTCTAAAACAAATATTTATATTGTCACAAACCTGTAATGTTGCTTCCCAGCACGGTTAGTTCAATCACTGGAAAGACCCTTTTAATGATCAGCTCTGTTGTGTGTTGATCGGGTGCCGCGCCAGCGATCTCAGAGCTTGGCGACCATTTGGTGACTTGGCGACTTTGGCGACAAAATAGATATTACTGGAAACTTCCAGAATTTCAGAAATTCGGCCAATAGGAACCGAGATACGCCTGATTGGTCCAAAACCTTCTCAGCCCGCCTCCCAAAAACTATAAAAGGCCGGCGGTCTCAAGTTGTAGTCAGTCGACTGGGAGAACTATAAAAAATTCCTAAATAACAGTGTAGAACTAAAAATACCTGATATTCAAAACAGAAATCAACTCGAAACTTAAATTAAAAAACTAATGTCTGACATCACAGAGGCATATAACAACAGTTCCAGACCCCTAAAACATCATGAGCAGCTATATCTACCTCCCAACATCAGAGAACTAAAAACAATCAGAAATCGAGCCAAAAAGAACTGGCAAAACAATAGGGACCCCACCTCAAAAAATATTTATAATAGAGCTCAAGGAAAATTTAGAACTGCTGTAACTGAATATAATAATACACTCAAGAGCCAAAACCTTATGACCACCCCTATATTTTGCAATGAACTCGCCTGGATGGCGCGGAAGGCACGTGAGCAGGTGGAAGTGGTTTTTAACTGCTGCTGGAGAGTCTGAAGAATCATTCTTTCATTTACTTCTGTGTCTGATGGGAAAGGCTGTGGATCTAAGCGACTTTGATAGAGGGCAGATTGTAATGGCTCGAAGGCTCGGAACAAGTATTTACGAAACTGCACGACTCGTGGGTTGTGCGCGATCTACAGTTGTTAGTACTTATGCAAAGTGGATGAATGATGGTGAAAGCAGCAGTAGACGACATGGTGTTGGACGTCCACACGCTATCAAAGAAAAAGGTCGTCGGAGACTGTCTCGCATGGTGAAGTAAAACCGGAGCCAGACAGTGGCAGAGCTGACAGCCCAATACAATACAATGCAGGGCCAAGTAGAATAGTATCGGAGCACACTGTTCAGCGGACACTGTTGGTTATGGGGCTACGCAGCAAACGTCCCACTTGTGTGCCTTTGCTGACCAAGCGTCATTGCCAACTGCGCCTGCGCTGGGCCCGGGAACATCGCGACTGGTCCATGGATCAGTGGGAGAGAGTTGCCTGGTCAGATGAATCACGGTTTGTCATGCATCACGCCGATGGCCGTGTCAGGATACGCCGTCTTACAGGCGAACAGTTGCTCCCTCAATGTACAGTAAGTCATACACAGGCCGGTGGTGGCGGTATTATGCTTTGGGGGACGTTCTCTTGGGCGTCTTTGGGACCCGTGGTTGTGGTAGAGCATACCATGAATGCTACAGGGTATCTGAACATCATTGCGGACTAATTGCACCCTTACATGGCCTCTGTTTTTCCAGCTGGAAATGGAATGTTCCAACAATACAACGCCCCGTGTCACAAGGCTAAAATTGTGTTGGAGTGGTTCCAGGAACATGATGCTGAATTTCAGTTAATGTCCTGGCCGCCTAACTCACCGGATCCCAATTCTATAGAACACCTTTGGGATGACATGGGGCGGCAGCTCAGAGTTCAAAGACCACCAATTCGCAATATCTCGGATTTGAGTGACCGTTGCTTAAACATTTGGCACAATCTGTCTCCGGCCATCTACCAAGGACTTGTGGCATCCATGCCAAGGCGGGTTGAAGCCGAGTTGCGCACCAAAGGGGGGGCCAACTCGTTATTGACAGGTGGTCATAATGTTTTGGCTCTTGAGTGTAGTATATACTTAAAACAAAACTAAATCCTAAATGCTCAGGACAACTCACAGATTCCCCCATCCCCAATTAATAGACCCAATCTCCAAACTTCCAGCTCACACAGATATTCAGAAAGCCGAATTAATAGCCGATCACTTCGAAGATAATTTAAACACAATAATCTACCTAACAAACAGACTGAAGAAATGGTCAAAAATTCAATAAACAACTACCTTAAACTATACTTATGATAAAGTCAAACCATCAGAAATTGCCGAGTACAAAAAACTAAAATAAACAAAACCCCTGGAATAGATGCCATAACTAACAAAATGATCAAAAAACTTCCAATCAAAATGTTAATCAAGAT
Source organism: Argiope aurantia (assembly GCA_026543865.1). Lineage (NCBI taxonomy): Eukaryota > Metazoa > Arthropoda > Arachnida > Araneae > Araneidae > Argiope > Argiope aurantia. The sequence continues at coordinate 645,979 of JAPMOR010037819.1, read as the reverse complement.
ATCAAACCTCATGAATAAAATATTTGAATGTAGATACTCTCCTGATTGTTGGGAAACAGCCAGAATCATACCAATACTAAAACCAGGAAAAGACCCCTCCCACCCAGTCAGTTATAGACCAATCTCACTTCTCCCGACACTTAGTAAACTCTGTGAAAAATTAATACTAAATAGATATCTCAAACACAGCAAAAGCCCAGAAATCTCAATACCTCAACAATTTGGATTTACAGAGAAACTTTCAACTACACATCAACTTCTTAGAATGATTGAGTACATACACGAAGGCAGGAAAAAAAAACCACTGCAATTTTCTTAGACATTGCCAAAGCCTTCGATAAAGTCTGGATCCCTGGATTAATTCATAAACTAATAGCCTATAAATTCTCAAGAACAATAGTTGAAATCATTATCTCCTACCTAACCAATAGATATTTCACAGTACTAATTAAACAATATGACTCTACCAAACGACAACTTAAAGCAGGCGTACCTCAAGGTAGCATTCTCGCTCCAGTAATATTCTTATTATACCTCAATGACATACCCCAGCAGAAAAATATAATGATCAGTCTTTACGCAGATGACACCGCCATTCTCTCACAAGGTAAAAACTCAAACGAAGCAATAGCACCCCTACAAAAGTATTGAAATAACCTCGAAAGGTGGCTAACCAACTGGAAAATTAAATTAAATTTTGACAAAACTGAAGCAATAATCTTTTTCAAAAGAACACCTAACTGGCCTAAAATCAAATTATATGACACAGAAATAAACTGGAAAAAAGAAGTCAAGTATCTTGGCATCACCCTTGGCAGGCATCTAAATTACAAGACCCACGTAGAAAAAACTAGAGAAAAATTCAATAAAGCCTTAAGAACGCAATATCCCTTAATCTGCAGGAATTCAGGTCTTTCTCTCGACAACAAGGTGCTAATTTTCCTTGCATACCTCAGACCCATTCTAACTTATGCATGCCCGGTTTGGGCTGCCACTGCCAAAACCAACCTAAATAAAATTATAAAGCTTGAAAATAAAATCATCAGAATGATCACCTCTGCAAGATAGTTCCACAGAAATGCAGACACATCTCATGCAATTGGCATTCCAACAATCAAACAATTCATCATAAAACTCGCAGAAAACTTTTATAAAAATATATCTGCAATAGAAAATCCAACCCTCCAAAAACTCCCCATCTATAACCCAAATGACAAACAAAACAAAAGAAGGCCTCGCTAATCTCTTATAATCTAAAGCAAACTCCTCTCTCCCCATAGAATCTACTTCTTTATTAATATTATCAGTTTCATTCAATCAAATAACATTAAAAGTATGTTACTTTTATTGTCAATATAAATTATCTCTAATATTATTATCATTACACTCAATAGTAAACAAACTCTCTAATAGCTGAAATAAATGGTGCACACTCTAATCCAATAAGATAGTTCCTTTTGAGCAAAGTTCTCATAAATTAGATTTGCAGATGGTGGGGCCTGCGGCCCCAATGAGCTGTAACTCCTCCTATAACTCCGCAATCAGTCGTAATCGCATATCGAGTTGTCAAGAGGGTAACGAAGCAACGTCGGAATAGCCCAACGAAGAACAAGCTTTCTGTGGAGCTCAAGCGATTGCTGAACTGAGCTGTGTGACGAGTCCTGGTGTTTATTGTAGAAGCAGCATCGTGTCGTGTGTGTAATAGCTAGTCGTGTTGTAGTGAGTTGGCAGTTGGATGCAGCTAAAGCGAGGAGACAGTGGAGAATTGTAGACGTTTGGAGATGCCGTAGTGTGAAGTTACGTGAATGCCCTACTTCTGCTGAATTCTGTCTGGTCGCTTTCTGTGCTGTGGTTGTTATTGCTATCGATTACTACTTGTGAGCTACTGTGTGTTGTAGTATGCTGCTGTGTGTCGCCTCGTTCGATATTGTGGCCTGCTGATTGCTCTCACACCATACACCCACTACACGCGAATCCGGTGACTTTACGGACTTGGTGGAATTGAAGTTCCGTAACAATATGAAGATAGGTAAGCATTTGAATAAGTAAGCGTAGGTCGTATATTTTAGCTTTACTATTCCATTTGCGACACCAATCGACACCAAGTTTAAATGTTGGTGCTATTCTATTAGATAGCGAATCATCGCTATGATTTAACAGGATTTTTGGGGGGGGGGTCTTAATAACGGAGTAGCATCAATTTAGTATTCAAAGAGAGCACTTTTAAAATGCCTTTCATAGTAAGTGGTTTTAACCCGATACATGACTTTTTATCAAACTTTAAGTTCATAAACATCATGAATAGGAGACTTCGTGATAAACCAGTAAATGAGTTGCATTTAACTTTTATTTATGCTGTAATAAATAAGATTCGACCCTGCCAGGGTGGAAAGTGTGTATTTTCTCCTGCGCTAACTTGCCGCATTTAGCAATTTAAAAAATTTCATTTGCAGCTTTAAAAAACTAAGAGCTAAAGCATTCCTAGATGGTGGCTACCGTAAGACTTCACAAAACTGCTGCAAAATTAAAGATAGAATCGGAAATCCTGTGTAGTTCAAATCTTTTACTGTTTTCGCTTCTTTCTAGAATAATAAATGGTTTAATAAGTAAATAATATATATCACTTCAATGTAATAATTTGACGTTTCGTAAAAGATTATTTCCTATTTTGGCATGGGAAACATTAAATAATTTATAATATATTTATCAATTATAAGATTGATGTAGGAAATGATTATTAGTCAAATGAAAGGGTTTTTTGAATGAAGAAATGATAATATTTAAATAAATTAGTTTTACTTAAAGAGAAAAAACAACAACAACGGAATTGAGTTACATCAAAAACTTTTTTAGTGCATTTTATTACTAAAAGCAAAAACATTTAGTTCACAGTTTCCCATTCAAGATGATGCATTTCCAAGATTTGAAATATTCAAGGTTCTTTTTCTGTAAATTGGTCTTACGAATGTAAATGAGACTAAATATGTATAGAGAAAAAGGAATGCCACAAATCCAAATTCTTCTTCTATTTGTATTTATTTATTTTTACTTTCAAATGGAAGGGGAAAAAATCCTCTCAGTTTAGCACAAAAAAGTTTGATGAATCAAGATAAAAAGAAGTTCTTTGCTATTTTGTAAAATGTTTCCTAACATCTTTCCTTTTAGAATACTATTGAAAAAGAACTCGACCCCAGCAAGAACTGATTCCTAAAGCTATGTATGCTTGCATTTTTATCGATATGAATGTTGCTCCCGAATTTGCATTTTGGCCCACATTTTAAAATAGTTATATCAGAAGCGTTTTTTTCGGAACATGCTATTCCTTTCATCCTTGCGTATTTTATGAGGGCATATAAATTAACTGTTTTGGTTGCAAAAAGCGATCCGAAACAGAAGCAATAAAAAATTTATGTTGCCATCGATTTCAGTTTTATAATAGATTGGAAGAGGCCTTCGACAAATTCTTAAAATAGATAAGGTGTTGCTAGTACTAAAAGGAGTAACCAGAGTTTTATTTATATATGAGACTTGCATAGTGGTTAATATTATTCAGTAAATGACTGGATCAATCACCGGAAAATTAATAATTCCATAAATTCTTGAGGATATTTGAAGTTCTTATAATGGTTAGTACATTTTTAAAATAATCAATCTCTTTAAAGTCTTATTTTAAAAAACTACGAATAAAATAAATGCTGTCATTTAAAATATTTTTGCATCACAAAAACCAATAAGTAGAATCTAAAGGAATTCAGCTATAAACAGTATTCCACATGGAAAAAATAAAGTACTCAGTTCTTATTCAATCACATTTCATTTATAGAACAAATGTCAAAAAATGGGGTAGTTTTTTAAGTACTCTGGGAATTAAATAAGCGCTATCATTTGCTTAGCTTCTTGTACAAAATATTACAAAAAGTATCAATTTTAAATTCGTATGACGTCGCGGTTACATGACAAACGTAACCTGCACATCGTCTTACGCTGTTTTCTTTGAGACGTCCCTTTTTCATGCAAAATACACAGTAAATATCTTAGTTAAATTCTCAAGGGTGGCATTGTCTAATATACTCGACTGATTTAGGTAACAAATAAATAAAATGCTGTAATATCCAGAGCTGATAAAAAAACTCCTTTTAAAATTAATCTTGGAAAAAATAATTCCTGTTCTTTAATGAAATATTTATTACATAAAAATGTATGAGCTGCATCAAAAATGCAATGCAATTATAACATGAAATTAACTAATGTCTTAACTGGGAACTAGAAAAAAAAACTAATTCGGAATAGTTTTAAAATCAAACGAAAGTTTATTTCAAGAAAAAATTAACTGCTTTTACATTAAACAATTTCGAAATTATTATTAATCCTTAAATTAGTGACTATTCTTCTAACTAAGAAAAGAACTCATTTTATTTTGAGGAATTTCACGGTTTTTTCAACTTGCATAAGAAGGTAAAAGATTTTAAAATATATCTCACGACATTTTTTAATTGGATGGGAGAATGTGACCTTTATGTTTTAATTCAAAAAAAGATACTGAATGAAACAAAACAATAAACTTAGCAAAAAAACAAAAAAAATAGTTAAATTTTTAAAATTTATTTGAACCCTTCCCCTCTCGATATTATCAATTTTCAATTTCTCGTATATGAAATACAGAAAAAGAAAGTATTGTAATCGCCAAAAGATCTGACTCCCTGATTCCCAGAAACACAATTTTTAGAATTAAGTCTGTCTGGGAACAAGATAATTCAAGATACTTTCTTTTGAAATTCGGTGTAGGTCGGTATTTGCAGTTTTTTCGTACAATATATCGAAGGAAGATCGGAAATTTGTCTATTTCTCTTACCGAGTACAAGCGAACACGATAATTATAAGACATAAGAAATGAGATAGATAAAATTCGGCAGACAGTTTTATCATTTTAAATGTAGAATCGTACCTAATTTTGACTCTTGTCTATCAAAGGTTGACCTCTGCAGGTCTGTACATTTGCACGGATGTAAACGCCATAACTTAAAAAATGCAAAAATTTAGATAAATGAAATTTGGTGCGTGATCATGTTACTAAAATTATACTTTTGGATAATTTTAGTTTCAATCGGACGAAAAGAAAGGGGTCGAAAATACCTTCTCAATTTTCTTTATTGTATTACGAAGCATAAATGTTCATATGCTGAACTCCGAAAATTAAAATTTGAGCATTCGTACCTTCACATTCTTGCTCAAGAACCACAATTTTTTTTAGGGGATAAAACCTTTAGTGGGGGCATGGAAGAAAGGTTCATGGTGTCCATCCCCGCTAGTTTTTCTCAAAATTCAGTATGAATTATTCTCTATGTTCTAATTCTGGAATTGCCTTATTCTTTGGAGAGGTATAAATGAGTTAGTTCGGATGGTCTAATTGGAAATATAGTTACATGATTCAAATGGAATATAAAGGTATGAAATTCGAAAAAAATTAAACCATATGGAATCTTCTCCCTTGAATTTCTTGTATACTGGCTTATTTTGCGCTTCTTAATAGATTGAAGAAAATGGGTATGGATTTTGAACATCCTTTTCTCCCATTTACTAGGGCAGGGAGTTTTATTGATAAGACCAAGTACCTAATTTCATTTATCTAAATATTTTGTTTCCACACAAGCGAATACGCAAACTGACAGATAGCAATCCTTTTGATGGATTTAATTCAAAATTTGTTACAGATCTGAAATTCCATTGATAAAACTATAAGTTAAATTTCATTTATCTATCTCTTCGTGTTTTTCATTTATGTTTATACTTACGTGGATGGTCGAATAGAGAGATTCATTGTTGATGATTTTCGTTCAAACAGACAGAAATCGTCCGGTGGATATACGGTGAAATAAGTCCAGCATGCTGGATAATGGTAAGCGAAACTTTATTCTACTTGACAACACGAAACACATTTAACAAATCACAGCCGAGATTACATCAAGTACAGCATATGGCTAAATAGCAAATATTAATAGTGATCAGAGTAAATAACTAACGCTAGAGTAAATAACAGAAAAAAACTCTCTCCATTGAACACTCCAAATAGAGAATGATTCCATCGCTTCAATTTCTCGAGTTCATACAGTTTGTCCGGAAGTGAGTGACGTTACAAGGAATTTCTCAGAAGAAGCTCTAGATATCGATTCCTAATTCAGCTAAGAATATGAACCTCAATTTTTGTATCCGAGGTTGTGGGGTGGATGCAAAGAGCTGATATAAATGGAGGAAGCTAGTCGCTTGTTTCTAGTCTAAACAAGTGTACGCAACATGAGCCAAGTCACGTGTGAGAAATCTGGCCTTTTTTGGCGCCATATCGAAAATCTTGGCATACTCAAAAACTGCCGCGCAACGTTTTGCGTCCCGGCATTGGGTCCGGTCGGTTTTCATTTCCGGTTAACATTTTCTAAATAATATATATATATATTCATTCTTTGAAAACTAAGCAAACTGGTTTCGAAAATAATGTTTTCTTTTTTACATCAGTAGCCGAGTTTATTGATTTAAATTATGTTTACTTTTTTTGTGCATTAATTAAAAGTGAGTATTTTTCTTCTTTAAGTAAACATTTTTTTTCTTTTCTTTACCCCAAAACATCTTTTAATTTTACATTACATGCTCAAATACTTTTATCATTATCTCATGCAGATAAAAAAAAAATTATAATAAAAGCAGATTATAAAAGTGACCCAGGTCTTTTTTTTTCCTTGAATATTCTGAATAATATTTATGTTTGCATAAAAAATGAAAAAGATATTAATTAAAACTGTTAAATTATTTTGAAATAATTTAGAAAGAGAGAGAGAAAAAAAACGCTAGCTCAGAATCGAACCCAGGTTTCCTGAATGCTACGCCAGTGCCCTAACCACTACACTACTCGAGCGCTCATTCGGCTAACACATTATTAGTATATAAGCTAATTTGAAAGTTTTAAGGTTGACTATTGAGTCTTAATATTTTCATTAATAAACTTCTAACTGTATACTATCATCATACAAAATCTCATTCTGAACTCAATTTTAAACCTCGTGCCTTCTCCTTTTTAATATCAGTTTTAAATATTTCGCTTCTGGTTTATAGTGTTGGTGGTAACTTTGCTTCTAACTACCACAGAAACAAAATTAAATCATTTTTGAATCTTAAATGTGTCCATTTAATACAAAATAATAAGGAAATTCGAAATTTTTACGAAAATGGTGATTTTAGGGTATGTGCATATCGCAAGTTATTAATAAAGTTAACATTCAGACAAAATTTTTATCTGTAAAGATAGCATTTCTTTCTTTAATAGTTTATCTTTAGAATATCCACTAGTTTCTTTTTTGATCTTAATTAAAATTTATAAAATCATGCAATTACTGCTAGCACATTTATGAAATTTTACTATATAACATTTTTAATAAAACGTTTTAGTTTCACGATTTCATTCACAATGATGATTTAATATCTTTTACGGTATAATACGATTCGAATATTTATGGTAAAAAAAAAACTTTATTTGCACTAAAATAAATACACAATTATTAATCGGTCAATAGTGTTTTTTTTTTTACCATTACCAATTACCCTTAGTGTTTTTATGTAAACACTTGTATTGGCGAGAAAAAATCACGCCAAGCTTGCAGCCAAGCACTTGCAACACATTCGAGATTAAAATAAAGCAAGTAACAGAATATAATGCAGTTACATCAGTTTAAATGAAGCTTAATAACAAATTAAATAAATTTAATACAATAACTAAACCAAACTATGAAATATTATTCAGCTTTAACACCAAAATCACTGAGTGATGAAGGGTACGAAATTTTAAATTGACTTAAAATGGATATAAACAGAACATGTTTATTGTACATATCTGTGAAATGATACAGGACTATCCATAGAAGCTTTTCCTTTGCATCCAATTGCACAGCAATAGTTAACCACGGCTTAAATAAGTTTTAAAATCCAACAGTTAAAAGCGAGAAAAAATCTGCGATTGAAATATAATGGGGAACGGAGAATGCGGTTACAGTGAACACAAATTCTGTCCACAAGTCACGTGATTTTATCTTGTCCTACACCAAAGTAGGGTTGCACTTCCTCTATAAGTATCTTAGCTCTATGGGTGGATGATAGTTTTATTATCATTCAGCATCCATTAAAAATAACTGTAAAACTTTCTTTCCAACGATAAGGCACATAACGCAGGGAAATGGTATTTTGGATTTATAACAATATTAAATTTCAAGCCTATAGCTTGGTGTGTTTTCGAGACTTTGTAGTCTAGGAAATTTAGATGGTGAAGAAAACTCAAAATTCTTCAGTTCCTTTTTCTGCTGACTGCAGTACGCGTTTCTGGCGGCAAAGTCTTGATTGTGAGATTCCAGCCTCATGAGTCAAGACCAGATTTCATCGAAAATCCGCTGTGTTTATACGACTGTTGCACATTAAACTCATTGAGACTAAATATCTTCCCATTAGATAAGTGTTCAAATTTGAAGAGCAGAGTGCCGGCTGAAGTGTCTTCTGCACCATCTTATTAAATTATGAAATTACGATGTTCATTCTCAGTTTGTTTCAGCGGAATATCGAGATGAATCTTAAATCTTGTGAAACCAAAGGAAACAAAAGTATTTAACTTTTCTTCAAAATCTTTCAGTTTACTTTACACGAATTTATTTTTGAAAGACTTTTCTGATTGAACGTCAGGGGTGACTAATCCAAATATAATCAGATTTTTTTTTAACTTTCTGAAATTTAAAAATTTTAGATTTAAGAAATATAGCATACTATCTTTTTAAATTTCACTTAATTTAGTGAAGAATAATTATAAAAAGGGCATTACGGGAGAATGCTGATAGCGTTGAAACTGTGAAAATTGTGATATATTTGCTGCATTAAAAAATCCTACTGAAGTTTTATTAGAACAGAAAATTTACCTGAAGACACCACTGGTAAAGATTTTTGGCATAATTTATAGAAATTTGAACAGCTTATCCAAATTCTTCACATTCCATAAACAATGCTGTGTCTGATAGCTGAGGCGGAGGTGTCCTATTGGTAATCTTTCCGCTTGGAGGTCAGAAGGTTTCTAGGTTCGGAATCCTAATCCCCACAAGAACTGCTGTATTAATGGGTCTGGTGCACGTTAAATATTTCAGAACCAAATGTTCTCCCGCTGTAGTAGCGTGGAAGTTTGAAGAGGGTGTGCCGGGTAAGTTGCCATCTTATTCAGCTGACATTTATTCAAAATTATGAGGTTCATCTCCCAAAAGCTGAAAGTGTTACTTCAAAAACTGGAAGTAAATAAAGGTGGCTCAGTTGCATGGTTACGAATATCTATGAGAGGCAGGACACAGTTAGATGACTCGAATCAAATAGCTATATTGAATCGAAAATTCTATCAAAACTAGTTAGATGGAATTGCATGTGCGCAAGATTTCCAAGCGTTCCTTAAGAGATTCTTTATTCAACATTTCGTAGCAAGAATCAATGATCTTACTGCTTTCTACGTTAACAGAAGATGGTTATAATTAATGATATCACAATTGATGTTAGCATACCCAAAATTTAGATACTATATGTAATTCATGTCTAATAAGGAAAAAAACTTTTACCTTCACCATATATGCATTTGGGTATTTTGACCGATGATGTCACCAACATTTTATAATTTTTTTTTTGGTTAAAAAATAATTTGATATTCACTAGCTTTTTCTTAATTATTTGTCTGGTGAAAAAATATTTGTAAAGTGAATACAGCAGTGCCGATGTGTTCCGACGCCCTTGGCAGAACTGCCAAAGGCGTCCTCCCAAGTGCTGCATTTTTGTTAATTTTTCATTTCTGTGAACACCCTTATTCAAAAAAGCAGTCTTCCTGCAGTTTTTATCAAACATATTTAGCAAATTTTATAACTAAGTTTAATAAAGAATATGGATTTTTGAAAAATAATACTCTAATTAGTTCTACTGTTAAAAATACTGTACCCAGCATATTAAATTGACAAGTAATAAATTTACAGAAAATAATATAGAATTGTTTGTCTACACTTTGGATATGTTTTTATTGTTTGTGTTTTCTTGTCGAATAAATGTCGTTCAGTGCTTTTGAGGCTGTTAGACTCTGCTTAGTATACCCAGTATACTTTGCAGATTTTAAAAAGAATTTTCCGCAATAATATTAAAATGAGTGGCAAGTTAAAATCTTATTTGTAACTAATGTATATAATTACATATAAAAAAGAAAATTTTGTTAACCATCAGTAGAAAAATGAAAAAAAAAAATGCAATTAAACGATTTAATGAAATAACGAAATTTGTCTTCATTATAATAATGAAAAGTATTGTCACCAATCATGAAAAAAATATTTTCGGTGACTGCAAAAATTATGGGGGATGTAAAGTAAATTTCGTTCGACAATATTTTTAGAAGATATAACCGAAAAGCACAAAAATCTTGAATGACTTTTAATTAACTAAAATTTTATACAACTGTTGGAAACGGACAGCGATTTCGCTTGTGTTTTAAAGAAAAATATGTGCTAATTTTCAACAAAATCGGATAAAAATATGGTTTAGTGCGTAAGACAGATAGCATTTTTTATATATATTGATATTACTAAATATTTTATGCTAAGTGCATCACAAACAAGACAAGAAAAATTATGAATTTTGTGTAGCTGCATTTGATATTTTATGCAATCAATTATAACACGAAATACCAGTTCCCAGTTATTTTTTGCTTTGCTTATAATATTAAATAAGAGCAAATTTCTATTCATAACCAAAAGGAATGCTGTGTAGATAACGATGTGTTAATGTCCGACAGGACATGTCGTTGAGCCTATTGAACATACTGGGATGAGTGAGAATGTGCGCCCTGGAGAGTTTTTTATTTTTTTATTTTAAATAATTAAAAATGAAGTTATAATAATTAAGGTGTTTAACAGGGATCGCATCCGAATTCATTATCACATTTAAATCACCTGAAATTTCAAAATAATAATAGTAATAATAATAATTCTCAAATGATACAAGTTAAGTTGTTGTGCTATATTTTCCTTACATTTTGCAGTTTTTTAAAATTTATGCACAGTTTAAAAAATTCTTTATTACAAGGAAAAACAAACCAATCATATCGTTTCCTCAGATATTTAAATCTATTGTTTCTCTTCAGTTAGAGAGGTGAATATAAAAATTTATTTTGATTATCATGATTTAAAATCTTTTTTGTAATAATATATAGTCGATTATCGTTTTTTTGCTGTTTATATGTTTTCTTTATATGGTGTATTTTATATTTAACATCGTCATCATTTGAAAAGGGGCCAGAATGCATTTGGTCCTCGATTTCTAATTTGACTCCAAAATTTCTTGCAATTCTACAATTTTGGTGTCAAAACATTCTGCAAATTTTATTAATCTAGCTTTTTATATTTCTGAGTCACCCTGTTTACATGTCTTTAGATACAGAAACAAAATGACAATTAATTGACAGGTATGGTTTAAAATTTATTAAAAATGCATAATTTTGATGATAAAATCGTAAGCCATATTTCATCTAACTGAATACGATTAAAATTGCTTAGATCGTTCCGGATTTTTTAAATGCTTTCATGTTTATAAATAAACAGATATAATTCCGAAAATAAGCTTAGGAAAATTTTGTAGATGATTAAATCTCGAAATTATAGTATTCACATGCATTCGGGTGGATAGATAGATAAATTTTCTGTTGGTGGATTGAGTTCAAAATTTGATACAAATCTACGATTTTGATGTAAATGCAATACGCCACAGTAAAATTGTTTAGATCCTCCCGGATTATGTTGATGTTTCCATATTTATAAATAAGCAGACATAATTCCGAAAATAAGCTTAGGAAGATCTAACTCACGTAGATAATTAAATCTCGAAATCTATTTTTATTGAAAAATTCTCTATTATTTGTATACGAGAGGGTATAAAAAATAAAATAAAATATGAAATAAAATTTTTTAACAAATTTAATGAAGTAAAAAAATTAATGAGTAAATGTAAGACATGTCACATTTTAAACATAGAAGCAAAGCAGTGAAACATCACGGACGTCTTGAAAATCAATTTAACATCAATTCAGGCCATGTTAGTTTTATTAAACCCGAAATAATAAGTTGTTTGTTACTCATCATCATTTCAGTCGAGCGGAAGATTAAAGGCCACAGAGCCTAGGCGCTTCCCAACAACCCCCCATATCATTGGCATAAACCCGAAATGAAATAACTTTCTCAAAACCTCACTAGATGTCACTATGGATGTGCGAAATGAGGAAAGGAGAAAAGGAATCCTCAACACTAGGGATTACATTTTGAGCCATTTGTACAGTTTCGTAATACCGGTATTCACAAGTTTAAATACCGTTTTTTTGGTATTTACAAGAATTTTTTAAATTGTCTCTACTATATGTTCACGTGATAACTTACATACATGTGAAAAAAAAAATTGAACTAAAAAGTATCTAATAGGGGAAATCCAAGGTCAAAGGTGAATACCGGAAATGCGCTTATCGTTCCGCGTCTCACTCCTTTTAATGAGAGGGAATCGTCGAAATGTTGACAAATAGTATGTGAATCATCCAAGCAGGCGGGTCAAAACTATCTTATTACAGCTCCGACCAATACTGCACACGCGCAGGATTCATTGTCTGATATTCGCATCTGTGAAAACAAGGTTGTAGTTGTGAAGAAAGTGAGTAATATTTCGATATTTTTTAAATTGGTCAGTTTGTTATTCACATTGTATTTGCATTTTATACTTTAGGGTTCAAAATATTTTTTCAGATTTATTATATATATATATATACCTATAAATAATAACCCATAATAATGAATAAGAATAACTTTAAAGAACATAAAAAATCAGTTGATAATACTTCGGTTTGGTTTCATTATTTATATGATGAAAAGAATATGGTGGCACAATGTAAAAAATGTTCAAGGGTTATTAAAGTGAACGGAGGAAGTGGACTCCATACACATTTAAAAAAGAAACATGATACAAATTTGTTAAAGAGGAAAGAATCTAATTGCGATGAAGATACAAATTTAAGCACAGTTTCTAAGCCAAAGCCATCCGAAATTTTAGATTATTTTGAAAAAAAAAATGATGAAACTATAAGTAAAATGACAGCGTTAGATGGTTTGCCATTTTGAGTGTTTTGCACTTCTATTGAATTAAGAAAATCACTCTTCGGTCAGAGGTTTTAAAAATCTACCAACATCGATAAACACTATAAGAAGAACTTTTATAAACTACAGTAACGGTGTTCGCAATTCTTTGAAACACGAGCTATTACAATTAAAAGTAAATGGTGAAAAATTTAGTCTTGCATTTGATGAATGGACAAGTGTAAGAAATGGACGCTATTTAAATATAAATATTCATTCGGAATTTTTTTTTTTTTTTTTTTGGAATACAGGACTTACACATGTCTCGGGAAGAATGCCAGCCGAAAAATGTGTGGAAGTGCTTAAATCTAAATGAGCGAAACATGGATTATCCTTGAAAGAAGATATTGTATCCATAACGACTGATGGAGCAACAGTTATGAAAAAAGTTGGAAAGTTGATTGGTGCAAATCAGCAATTGTGCTATGCTCATGGACTTCAATTAGGAGTAATCGCTGTATTATACCAAAAAAAAATACGGAACAAAAGAATCCAAATACTGTGGATATAGAAACTTCGGATTACTACTTTGAAGAGAGTGATATTGACAATGAAGATAATGACAATGTAATTGTTGAAGACTATATTGCTAATGAGGATGAAATATTAACCCATCAAGAATTGCTTCCTATAATTTATAAAGTTCGAAAAATTGTTAAGATATTTAAACGTTCCTCTACAAAAAATGCCATATTACAAAAATATATACTAACTGAAAATAAAACAGAATATATGTTAATATTAGATTCTAAAACAGGTTGGAACAGTTTACTCCTAATGATGGAATGATTTTTGAAACCGAGATATCCAATCCAAAAAGCAATAATCGTCTTAAACCTGCAAATTAATTTTTTAGATAGTGAATTCGACTTAATATCCAGTACTGTATCAGCTCTACTTCCAATAAAACTGGCGGTTGAGGCATTATGTCGGAAAGATTCTAATTTATTAACAGCTAACGCAACAATAAATTTCATGTTGCAGTCACTGAAAGAACAGCACACATCACTAGCTGAAGAATTATAAATTACATTTGAAAACTCGCACAGAAGAAAGGCATACCGAAATAGAAAATGTCTGACTGTATTTACATAATTATAATGATTTTAAAAATGAAAAAAAAAGACTAACCAATCCAAATCTGATCAAGATTATAGTAAATTTTCTTAAAAATTTTTATCCACAAACCTATCCACATTCAGAAAAATTCGGTACAGTTATCGAAGATTATGATGACACTAATGTCGATAATGAAAAAGAATTGTCTCTCGAACCAAAATTAGAATTAGCGATAAATAAAAAAAATTTCAACAAACCAAAATACAATACAGAAATCAGCTATATCCAAAACCATCCGCCGAAAAATCGATTAATTTGAAGATGAGGGATTTAGAGGTAAATACTGGAAAAAGTACATCGCGCATTGCTAACAGTACCACCTACTAGCGTAGATGCCGAAAGAGCGTTTTCGACAGCTGGTAATTTTTGCACAAAATTGCGTTCCAGGCCTAATGACAGTACAATTGATGCATTATGTTTTTTAAGATCACATTTCAAAAATTTGTAATAGTACTACAGACTGATTAGTGGTATTTACACTTTTTTGGGATTTAAATAAATAAGATGTTCCTTTAATTTTTTGTGATTCTTTATATACTCTTATAATTTATAAGTTACAATTTTTTTGATATTTACACTCTAATAAAACTGACAAATAAAACAAAGAAACGCCTGTGTTTTCTTTCTTTTTCTAAAATTTCTAATACCGGTATTAAGATCTAAAAAATACCGAATACCAGTATTGAACTTTTGGTCCGATATTGCAATCCCTACTTCCCACTCTTTTCTAGGTATCTTCCGAATCGTAATATTCTACTACATTCGGTCTTATCATGAAATAGACAAAAATGACTACTGTCTAAAAACGGTCTAAACTTTTTTGCAAGGAAGAGGAAGGGAGATAAGAACCTCAAGATTTTCAGGGCATCCAATGGTGTGTTTCATTTCGTTTATTATGGTAATGTACTCAAACATATTCAAATTAAACTAATATATTTTTGAAATTTTGTAACATTCTTAGGATTCTCTCCCCGTCTCCCCATGCTTTCAAAGTCACTTGCGAATCATTTTTTTTTCCAGCTAGTTGACTGATTACCAAAATCAACAGCCCTGTAAACTTGATATTTAAATATTTAGAATGCATTAGAAAAAGGACTATTTCTTCTTTGCAATCAAAAATAAATCAAAACTTTTTAATAATTTTTTTTATACGCTAGATAATAAAACCATTTCTTTAGAATGCACCCTCAATTAAATATTTTCTTATTTTAATCCTTCGTAATATATATTATTTAGAAACTGCTTACACAAAAATTAAATTAAAATCAATAAAAGAATGATTTTCGAAACTTAAACAGGGAAAGGAAGACCCGCATCTTCCATTGCCTAAAGGAGAACTTAATTTGGTTCTGAACCGAAAATCGAATTTTTATTCTTAGAAATTAATACTTATGTAGTGATAAGGAAATTCTGCTTCTATCGAAGTGTTTTTGGCATTTGACTTATATTACAGAGTTTGAACGTGTTATCAGTACCCAAATTTTTATGCTGCTGCATTGCATAGCCCTCCTTTAACTTATTCACTATATATTAACGCATGCGATTTATATCTTTAGAGTAATTTGGAAGATATAACTTATATGAAGCTGAACGATATTAGCAGTGTCAACTTGAAGGTGTTGTAAATGATGCGAGGGTACAAGGCCCCGTGTTTTTGAAGGACTGCACTAGTGCTCGTTATTGGAAGAAAAAAAAGTTTTTTTTTTTTTGGTTTTGTTTCAATTCAAATATATATACATTTAAGTCTTACCAAGTGATTTTGGGAAATTTAGCATTCACCAATTAAAGGCAAGATTCTTGTTTTGAATCTTATTATACTTGCTGATAGACTACTTAATTCTAATCATAACGGAAAGTTCTATTAATTCTTTTAAGAAGCGACCAGCTGGTCGCCAAAGGCAGCTAGTTTAACAATAAAGTGAAGTCGGATTATTAATGGACAACGAAAAAATTGTGGAGTGCGGATAACTCGTAATATTGCGGGAAAAAAATTCTAATTCACAATAAAATACTTTAGAATAATTTTCATTTACTGTAAGAGGCCTAAACTTTAAATTCTGATAAATAAATGGAAGATCTCTATTCTTGATAATTTCTTTACAAAATAATAACTTTATGTTAAAACATTTTTTAATTTGTTAACGAATTTTTTAATAACATTTTGAAATTACCAACGATAAATAATCATGGCCACATTTAATGATATTACATAAAATATCATTAAATGCCACTCTTGAAAGCTTTGTTGCCATTTGAATAGCCATATTAGCAGACAGTACGTAATTTTGAGTTAAAATAAAATAGTACGGTCAGAAATGACACGGCACTCACTGTAATATTTTGAGCCAGAACTATCAAATAAGAGAGTAGCGTAACAAAACAATTCTTTTATTTACAGCCTTATATATATGCATAAAAAAAACTTGTTTTCTTCCAGGTTAATATTCTGTACAAAATTCAACACCAGTTGAAAGTTTAATCATGAAATAGTTTCTCGATCAAATCGGAGATTAAGTCAAAAACGCTTACAGGCTGCTAGCTCAAAACGGCTACTCCAGGGGCAGCGTCAGAAATCTACCGATCTTTATCTGGTGGTTCCTAATACAGAAACCCGAATCACATGAAACTTCTCAAAAAATCAAGAACAACTTCTTTGGATACCAACGTCTCGCCGAATTCCAATTCGACACTTCTCACTGTTCTCCTCTCTTCTCTCCCTAAAAACAAACAAACAAAAAATAACGCATTTTATTTCCGTCAGATCTTCGCCTCTGATTTTCTTATTGGCAAACTTGAGTTCTTTATCACCCAATAGCTGCTCAGCAATGCTTCCTCAATGGTCTCCAGTCGATCGTGGGAATGTCTGTTAATGATTCAGTTTTGAGCTGCCCCCTCCAGAATACGTTAACTATAATCAATTCGCAGCTGACACCGGTTGAAGCACACCTGAGTTCAACACTTAATGACAACGGTTGCTATTGATTGATCGTTTCTTGAAGATTTGAAGAGTCTCTTCATAAGAGAAAAAAAGTTAACATCTGGACGTTTTGACATTCTTCTCCTTTGAAGACATGGTGGATCTATTTGAAACGACGAGACACACATCAGTGGCCCTTATCTGGATACAACAAATGGCCAGGCTCTATTAATGAAAAGGATCCACATCTGGTGGTCCGTAGGCACTTAACTATGTGTGGGAAAATGAATGACGTTACATCTGGCCGGAATGCCAATTATCATGTGAGGTAAACGGGGAAACGTTGCATCAAATACACGTGGGAAAAAAACTGAACGAAGTATCTGATGGGGCGTAAATTAAGTTCAAAGAATGAGGAAGAATCCCGGAATTGCACTCCATCATTCATCTCTTCGCTAGGTAGAATCGTTGAAAGGGATAATCTCGAGATATGGAAACAAACAGTCGCTATATTTTTAGCCAAGTTTATGGCCAATTATATTTGCTTTAAGAATGTTGGTTGGTTGATTTTTCATTTATATTTAATATTAATTTCATATATTTTAACCCAACAAAATGGAAGGAAAAGTCTTGACCTTTCAATTGAACACGTTTTTTTTTTTTTTTATTCTCGTAATCGGTGATATTTATAGTGTCATTAACTTATATATTAAAGTATTGAATTAATCGATATCTGACATATGATAATTAAGAGGTCCGTCCCCAAATAACCCTAGTGTTGCTTTAAAACGAGACGTTAATATAACTAAACTAAATCTGATATATGAGGTCTAATAATAGGTAAGAAAAATGTGATGCCAATAATGAAAACATTACGATTCGAAATTGATCGGCCAATCTGTAATCTAAAGTTCAATGAGAAGACAGTGAATTTAAAATTTCATCCTCACTCAAACTAAAGTACTATTCAGAATAGCCATACTCTTAACCCTGATATTCATTCTAAAATTAATGGCTAAAAACAACCTTTTCAATGACTGTTTTAATACGATGGCTGCTGCGTGAATCGCTTGTAATTCATATTTACATTCTAGTTAGATGATCCTTTCTCTATTATAGTTATGAGGTCTTGAAGGTTTGTTACCCGTACCTATGAACGCGCTAACAGAGTCATCTCATACGACATCATAGTCATACAATAAAAGTCAGCTTGACATTAACATCGAATTTTACTTTGTCTTGGGGCCAAAGAGTTTGGTGGTAAGGTTTTAGCTCCAGGACGATAGGTTTCCAAGTTGGAAACCCGATTCCACCAAAACTCTTGTGTATATGATCTAATGTATACTAACGCCAAAAGCGAAACGTCCTCTTGCTGATACGTCATGAAAGTCTGCAAGAGGATCGTTCTCATTATCCGACTACGATTCAAAATAATAAGACTCTTCCTCCTAAAGTCTTTCCTTTATTTCCAAAAGGAACGTTACTAGAACTAAATTTAAATCCTCGAATGTTTTTTTTAGCCGTGGAAAAAATAAAATTGGCTTATTTGATTTGTTCGGTTTTCTTTTGCCTTTTAAAATTCTGACTGAAACCAAGTATTCTCAATTTATTCTTGAAAATTTTTAGTTTGAAATTGCTGAGAACCTTAAACAACCAATAAAATGTAATGGTATTATTTTCTTTTAAATTCTTTCCATAGGATTATCAAATTCCTTTGAATAAGTCCCAAAATAGCGTGAATGGTATAATATTCCTTGAAAAAGGAACAATAATTTTAGATTTTCGTTAGAAAACAATAATAGATACCATTCTTCCGCAATATTAAACAATATGCAATTACTAAATTTAGAAACAGATTACAGCTTGAATTAAAATGGGAATAAAGATTAAAGTTGCACTATAAAATTAGCAATAATTCTCGTATTTCCGAGTTTCTCAAATATCTGAGATGTTCACTACATTAAGTACGTATTTTGAGTGAATTATGAGATAAAAGACTGGTTTCGAAGTCATAAAAGAACTATGTTGAAACGGATCCCGTGTGAAACTTTGCATTCATCTTGGATAGGAACCAAGTTTCAAACATTATATTAATCTAACAAATACAATGCCTTTTGAACACATGCGTATGACTATCAGATTCGCAGTTTCCTTAGCCCTTAGTAATTATTTTAAGCAAGGAAGAAATGTTAAAATATTTCGAAATGATTTTTTTTATCAACTGTCTTTTCTTTTTTTTTGAAAATTTTTTGTGATGTATGGTCATACATTTTTTCCTTAAATGCAAACATTTAAGTATTTTTTCTTTCGCGGAATATACGAAGAATAAAAAATGTACTTTGAATAATCCATTAAATCGGAAATCAAATCAGCGGAAGTAAAAAAAAAAGTACTAAAATGGTGAAGCACAAAAAATACTTTAAATAAATTGAAAAATTTAAATAAAGTAAAAATAAATTGAAATCGCATTTTTACTGTCATTTAATATATTGAATGTTTGAATAACTTCGTTTTATATGATATTCTTTGTAGCTTAGTAGTTTTCTGCGATTGTTTTCATCACCTCACACTTTTACGAATTTTGTTTTGATCTCCAGCTATTTAATAATTTTTCTTTCTCATATCATTAAAAGCGTTTATGTTTATTATTTGCTAGTTTTCAGTCTTTATTTCTTTTGAAATTCATTTTGACTTTAATAAAGGCGTAAAATAACTAAGACTATTCCCGAGAATCATATACCGTCACATTGGCGCTTTAATGTCCTACTCAATCAAATCAATATATCAAGTGGATTTGCTTTTTTTCTCGCTAATGCGAAATATTCTACTTCGTTTTAGTAATATTAATATTCTAGAAAATTTTTTAATTGTCATACTCTAGTTTTCATTTCATGACTCTAATTTCTTACTTTGTTAATTGCAATATCAATGTCAAAACAAAACCGCAAAAGCATGAGATTCTGACAGAAATACTCTAAAATTCCAATTTTCTTAAAGATTTTTATAATGTATTTTAACTTTAAATCAATATCCGGAATTTTTAAATTTTTTATTGCAGAACTTTGATAGTAATTTTTTTTTGTTTTATTACATTTATAAAGAGCTTAAATAATTTTCATTTTTGTTATTTTCTACTTCTGAGTCTTTCATATATTTCATAATTCTAAAAAATAATTTACTCCAAACTGCACAATAGATGGCGCTACATCTGTGGATTAAATTTTGAACTTAATATATTTATTGTTAATCAAGAGCACTAAAATTATTATCATATTTTATTGTTTTCAAGATCCTAGAAGAGTACAAAATTGAAGAACTTTTTAATACAGAAGGAAGTGAGCAAAAAATCGATTACAAAATTACATCCTTACAAACGTAAAATATGTAAAGTTAATGCGTTTAATAATAATAAGAGTCTTAATTTTGGGATCATGTAAATCTGTCAATATACAGGTTAAAATAACTCTTGTAGTATTCTTTTTTATTTGGAAATAGTTATCTACGTCTCATTTTGAACCTATATGGAGGGCTATTTAGACACTGATCTCGGACAGTTCTCTTCACACATTCAATACTTTCGATTTTTATTAGGTAAGAGATTTCTCCATAAAAATAACCTAAATTTCTCTTATTCTTATGAAATACATAACGTAAGATATTCTTACAAAGATTTTTTCTTATCAGAGATATTTGTTATCAAGAGATTTTCATTGAGAGTAATATGTGGAATAAACCCTGCAATTCAAACTTGGCGTTACATTTTGATAAAATGTAAATGGTTTAAGAAATTTAAATTATTCCATAACAAAATGAATTGAATGAAAAGCAGATTTCATTGCAAATGGATCCAGAATTTTAAAAACAGCAGATAAGAGAATAAATCAGAAAAATGGAACGAAAATTGCATTCAACATTTTTCCCCTCAGGTCTTATATTCAGAGCTTTGATTTGTAGGACTACTTTGAACCACTATATATTTGCAAGTAAAGGATACATAAGAATAATTTGAATTTAGATTAAATTAATGTTAGTTTTTTAGTTATATTGGTTCGAGTTGAGTTAGATAGTTATTGATATGAGTTAGATTATTTTTATTATAATAGATAATTATTAATTTAAACTCTTGTTTGTGCCATTTTATTATTTTATGACAGACTTTATACACATAATATTGATTTTTTTAAAATTATGTTATTAATATGAATGTATCAAACACTGTTTTTTTTATTTATATTTCATATAACAATTTCCAATATTCTTTAATCCTTCATCTAATTTTGAACACATAATTTAACAGAATTCGCTTAAAATAGTTGAGAAAATTCAATATAAAATTTTATGAACGTTCCAAAGTCGAAAATTTGCGTACAGCATTAGATAAATTATAGAACAATCTCCAGAGATTTACGGTGATCTGAAATTTTTCAGTTTTCTCAAACGGCCTGAGAATACAAATTCCGTTTCATACTACGATGAAAAATTTCAAATTGTTTTTTACCTTTTCCTTTCACTAGATAACATCTTGAACTTTTCAAAATGAACTCTTCCTTTCTAAATTCGTATTCTTTACATAAGCATTGAATTCGGAAATCAATTCTGAGACTATCGACTCATGCGAACGTTTTGAGTAAGTTCTGTTCAAAATGCATCGAATGATACAGGAAAAGGATATATCCAAGGGAAAAGACCTTCATCTACAGTCAATTCAAAATATAAGACAGAAAATGGAGGATAGCTTTTTTTTAACCCTCTGTGACTCTGTTTTTACGAGAAATGAAAGTTATCTCGCTTTCGCTGACGTCTTTCGTAGACTGCTTCCCAAAACGCTCGATGGATCTATGAAGCTTCTGACGTCTTAAAGTTGCATCGGAATATTCGTTTCTCTCTTGCTTTTTCTGTATGGCACTGTTATTATTAATATGAAGTGATACAATCGTTATCATTACCAGTACATCCCAAATACTGGAGGCAAAGGCGCCTTAAAGATTCAGGAAAAATAAGATTCACTCAATTATTTTATGGATGGAAGAAAAAAATGTAATAATGGATAGATATGACATTATATTGATCGTTAAATTAGATGACATATTGATTTTTAAATTAGAAAACAGTTTTACTTATTAATAATTGATAATATTTACATATTATTTTTGATTAAATTTTAAAATGTATAGGCCGTTATTGTTTACAAGAGGCGATGAAATCATTATCATTAATATTACCTCCCAAAAACCGGAGGTAAATAAGAATCACTCGATTATTTTTTAGAAAAAAGGAAAATGGAAAGATAGAAACCTACTATTTATTAAAAAGCAATTTCAAAAGCAAAGCAATAATTAACAAGAAAATCTTGTTAATTATTTAGTATATAAATACAATCACTGATCATTTTTCGTGTTATTCTTGATTATCTTTACATGGTATGCAATTTTTAAACGCTTCCAAATTAGAGTTTTTTTAGAAGAATTTTAGCCGGCGTTCTGGCATAGGACGCTTTCCCCATGACTCGTCTTCCCCGTGATCTGGGCGTCCTGGGTTCGAGTCCCGGTTCGGGCATGGTTGTTTTTCCTCTGTTCTATCTGCGAGTTGTGTGAATGTACCAACCTGTAAAAAGAGGTTGTGCAAGCGAATGAGTGATGCGTAAGTGGCAAAGTCGTACTCTTGGCCCTAGTTGACACTACTAAAACAAGAGACGCACCCCAATCGGTTTTGTAACAGCGGGCTTGTCTAAGTACCATAAGAATTTAAGCTAAATGAGAAGAATTCGAATAATCAGAAGTAAATTTTAATGATTAATGGGTTTTCTTATGCCCCAGCTGATGCATGTGATAACTGAGCTTATATAAATAATAAATTTAAATATTTTTTGAGAGGCTTAACATTTTCGGAAAAAAGTATGTCTTCTGGAAATTGCACTCTAAACTTCTTTGACACAAACTAGGAAAAACTTATAAAATGTTATCAGTTTCAAACACATCGCGGATTTAAATCATGCGATAGGGATTTCCTACGAAAAGCAAATTAGATATATTTTCATCTTTTTCCCAACCAAGTAGGTTTTGATAGCAATAAAATTAAGAGCTTCGTGATACATTCCGAGAAATCCTCTTGTAAATAATGGAAATATCTATGAAGAGTTCAGTGCTTAACCAAACTGATTATGAAGAAAATATTTAAAATAGTTTGAGAACAAGAGTACATTTCGTAATAGTTTTGACTTTTAATTCTTTTTAGTGTTACTTAATATTTTTTAGTTGAAAAACAACTTTGTTTAATCTTTCAATTTGCAGTTCGTTTGATAAATCATGGAGCTTTTTTTTTTCTTTAAAAAAAGAGTTTTCTAAAAATGTACTTTTATTATTGTACTAAAAAGTAGATTCTTTAATTTGAATTGTTTCTTAATTTTTATCCAGGGCCGCGGTGGCCTGGTGATAAAGTCTCGGCTTCGAAAGTGGAGGATTTCAGGTTCAGGATCCTATTCCACTGAAGAACTGTCATGTAAGAGGGTCTGGTGCATGTTAAATCCGTCAGGGTCAAACGTCCTCCCACTGGTGTGGTGCGGAAGCCTGGAGAGGGGAGGTGCAATCTCAGGTGTCGTCCTCGTCATCTGACCGCGGTTCAAAATTACGAGGTCCGTCCAAAATACCCCTGGTGTTGCTTTAAAACGGACGTTAATATAATTAAACTAAATCTAATTTTTAGCCTTTAATTTATAATTCATTGCTGTAAATAATATGGAAGCTTGAAATTAATTTTTTCCTCGGATTCATTACCAGTGGAATTTTTAATTCAATTAATCTATTTTTACTTAAAATTTGAAAAAAAAAATTAAAATAATGTAATTATTTTTGTGAACAGATAAATGTAGGCCAGTTTCACAAGGGTAAGCTGGAACATGCGCTTTTTTTCAGTAGTTTTAAAAATCTTTAATCAGAATTTTTGTTAAATATGCTTCTTATTACGCCAGCACAGTCAGTGCTCAGCTGAAATGTATCGTGAAAAATTATAATTGCTCCATTTTAGTTGGTAAATAGATAAAAATATTTCGTAAATTTTGATTTAAGATACTATTGATTATTTTTTTTAATATTTATATCTATTTACTTTATCTATGAGTTAGATTTTCAAAAGTTGTTAATTTTTTCCTAAATTTGAATATTTTTTATAAATCAACAAAAATGTCTAAAGTTATACGATGGGTCAAGGTTTTTTTTTTTTTACGAAATTTTGCGGCAAATTCCAACAGATAATATCTTGCAAGATTTCATTTTAATTGCGCTTGATTCACGTATTTAGATTTTATACTGTAAATATTAGCATGCGTCCTCAAAGATAAAGGATCACTCGCCAAACAGTCTCATAACAAAAAAACCATAAATTAATAAAAATATGTTTAACCTGTTAACTGGGTATGATGAAATATTTAGTCATACACGAACTACTATTACTGCAATGGGCACAACGACATTTTTCGTCATGAAAATTTGCCTTAATATTTTGAACGCTCCATTGTCCCCATTGTGAAACGAGTTGCACAAAAGTTTATTCCCCAGTTAACAGGTTAAAAAAAATCTATAATTAACCCAAGTGATAATGAAGCAGTGAAAAGAGAAAATAACGACATAATTAACAAGAAATGAAAAGAAGAAAAGATAAAAGGGAAGATTTTAGGAGAAAAAATACAAAAGATAAAATAAAGGACAAAAGGAGGATTTTTAATATACAGATTTAAAAAAGGTTTTTTCCTCTAACTTGCGGGGATGCATATTTGATGATACATTTTATTAGCATCCCGTTTTGAAGCAATGTTAGGGTATTTTGGGATGGACCACATAAACAGCGATTAGACGATGAGGATATATTAGGGTGTCCCAAAAGTTTCTTTCTCATTGCGCTATGAATGGCCTTACCTGGCTGTGCTTGTGCAAACATGCAGGCTTATCTATTAGCCGTCTATGTCATCTTCAGTCGTATCAGAGCTCTACTACACCCCAAAAAAGTTCTTTTGTCCATTTGGTGGGATTGGAAAGGCGTAATTTTCTACGAGATCCTACCTTGAAGTGAAACAACAAATTCTACGAAATACTATCATCAACTCAATCAATTGAAAGCTGCCATAGCAAAAAAACGGCCAGAATTAATGAACCGACGAGGTATTGTTTTTCATCATGACAGAGCGAGATCACATATTGCATTAGTCGCAAGAGAAGCTCTTGCAGTTTTATTGGGATATTTTACTGCATCCTGCATACTCTCTCCAGATCTCGCTCCATCTGATTATTACTTCTTTCTGTCCTTAAAAAATTCTTTTCGCGATAAGAGCTTTAAATCCATCAGCGAAATAAAAGCGCACCTCCAGGATTATTTCTTATCCAAAACACAACAACTTTGGAAAGAAGGCATAATGAGGCTTTCTGCGAGATGGATGAAGGTAATACAGCAAAAGGGTTCTTATATAACAAAATAATATCTTAGGCAGTAAATATTGTGTATTCATTTCATATTAGAAATAGGAAAGAAACTTATGGGACACCCTAATAGTTGAGGATAAGTTGGCACCAGGGGAACGCTACATCCCTGAATACAAGAAATTATAAACAGGCTTCCCCAATGCTCAGTTTTGATGATGAATGGGTCAATACTCAATTTGAAAAATGTGGGTACAAAATGAGTCCGGAAGGGAGCAGTTTATAACGATATCTTACGTTTGCTTACATTAATTGCAATTCTGGTGTAAATTTACTTTCTTGTTTAATGGTCAAATAATTTTATTTTTATTTTACTATGAGCTACTTGATATTTATTATTATTAATTGATAGTATTTACCAAAAACCTTATATATTTTAATTAATAAAAGAATGGTAAAAGATAAATAATTTTTAATATTTTCATTGTTATTTTACAATTTGCCCCATATCTGGGGCAACAGCCGAAAAGTTTTGAAAAAATATTTTTGGCATTGAAATCAACAAAATTATTGACCTTTTTTTTATTTATATAATTAATGTGTAGTTAAACTATAAAAGAAAAAGTAGTTGTAATCATGGGAACGTAAATACATTAAAAATTAGAAACATTTTTCGAAAAATTAATACAACTAGTCTCTCTCTCCCCTACAAAATTTCGCAATTCAAGCGAATGCGTGAAAAATGGATTGCAGAGTTTCATTCAAACGGACATGAAAAATTCAAGTCTAATAAAAGAGTGTAAACAAATTGCTTTAATAAAATCGCAGTGACTAATTATAACCTATATAAAAGTTTGAAATTCGAATAAAAAATTTTCAGAGGATTCCGAATTAACAGGACAAATTTTAATACATTTTTTTAAATTTTCAGATAAGTTCTTATATTTGCAGATTTCAACTTACAAAAATAATTCGACGATTTTATTAAGATTTGGAAATTTCCATTTAAAGCATTACATTTATTTAAATTTTTTTTGTAGAGAGAAAGATGAATAAAGGTGTTAAAAGGTTAATAAAAATGTATTAAAAGTAATGTTTGTTTATAATTTAGATTGCTTGGTCTTGAAAGCAATCACTTTTTTGGAAGCTGCATTTAAATTGATGTTCCGGAAAGAATTCAAAAGTTTATATCAATTCATCTTTTTAACATAATTTTATTAATATTATCTGTTTAGCTCAGCAGATCAAATTTAGTTCTTGCGATATGAAACAAAATCTTCTTTTAATCAGTTCATAGCATTTTTCAATTATGAGTACAGAATTAAATGAGGTTCGCAGAATTTCCATTTAACTTTCTCTTTTTTACTTTCTTAATAAAAATAATTAAAAGATTCATGTTAGTTAAAAATATTTCACTTAAGTTTCCTCATTAGCTATTTAAAACTGAAAGACTTATTTATTATTAATTTAT
Organism: Argiope aurantia; assembly: GCA_026543865.1. Taxonomy (NCBI): domain Eukaryota; kingdom Metazoa; phylum Arthropoda; class Arachnida; order Araneae; family Araneidae; genus Argiope; species Argiope aurantia. The sequence continues at coordinate 618,856 of JAPMOR010037819.1, read as the reverse complement.
GTTTCATTTTTTATTTTTTATATCTTTGGGATCTTGGAAAAAAATATTTCCGGACGTAAGTAAAAATAGCTACTTCGAAAATATTTTTCACGTGAAAAAATATTGCCAGCGTAAAATATTTCATGTCCAAATCCAATTTTTAGATTCAATTATATACATTAAAATTCATCTTCATATTTGAATAACAATGGAACACACCATTCAATTTTTTTACTGACATATTGACGTTGAATATTATCAATGAAATCTCCTTGCTGAATGTAGAAGGAAAAATAACTTTTATTTATCAATTTATTCAATTCCATAGGAGAACTTTTCCTGTACATAAAGAAAATGGGTAGTGAGCTCATAGAATTGGGTCTTCCATTTACAGGTTTTTCTTATTCCTTAGTATAATTAGAAGATCAAGCATGTTGCCTTGCTAATCTTATTAGGGAGTCTCCTTTTTCCTATTACCAACCTTATCAATTGTGACACTTTGGTCTTAGGCCTATACGTCAGCAAGTTAATAAAGCTGATAAGCTGCTTTTGTTATTTTATGCAACTCCATCTGTTTAATTTCATATTCATTAAGTATTATGGAATGCTGCTAATTGATTTCCGTTTCATTTCAGATAGATTATTTTTTGTTTCCATGCTCGATAGCTTATATTTTGTTCCAATAACTTATAATTTATATTAGCTAGTTTATTTTTGTTTAAACAGCGAAGTATATTTGTGATAAATTAGGTTGTCCTAGATCAATTGGCTTGTATTGTAGAGCATTACTAGGCATATTTTTCATTTATTAGAAATGAAAACAATAGTTGAACTAGATTCAAAATAATAACTGAAATGAGTCGGTGATAATATTACTACTTAGTAATAGTTTAAATGAAAACGTTCTAATTGCAGTGCAATAATTAATCAAATTATAACGAAAGAGCTTTATGTAATTGTAGATGTATGTGAATTGCTGTTTACATTTATACGATAAACAAGATTAGCCTGATTCCAGTTAGACATTTTCATAAAATGTCATATCTACATATCTTAGAAATAAGTGAATGATTTTGATCCATAGAAACTGCAATCTGTCATCAATTAAATCAATTTGACATCCTATGAGAATTACGTATTACAATTAAATCACAATCCACCTCTTATTTAACAGATTATAAACTATAACTGGAACGTTTCTGTAAGATCAAAGGAATTTACCACTTCCATATATCAAACTTAAAGGGAATTTAGCGGACCGGTTAAATGTAATTTTATTGGAAGGTTGTCACGAGAAAAGGTTAAGTCGTAATGGTTTGTATCAAACACTAATTACTTGTTCACAGAATGTCTCGAAGTATGACATGAAAATATGACATTAATATCAATTTTATACATCTCGGGCTATTTCCTGACTGCTTTAATAAATGCATTCGTTTGCGAAACAACATTTTCTTGCAGCTAATCTCAAATTACGTTGCATAAATTTTAGAATGAATACTTTGGATTTTAGGTAGTTCATATATTTCTGTGTTTATGACGATACGTTTTGGTGGCAAGTCAGATTTATTTTCATTTTATGGAAAATCTTAGGCTATGCAGGAGACGATAAAACTTTTAGAGTCAATAAACATAAATCAACTTCACAGAATTAAATATCGTTTTGCGTTTTAGGATGCATAGATGCTCAAACACACACACTGCTAAATTGAGAAGATCTGAAAATTAAGAAAACCAGCAGGAATGGTTTATCTGAAACTTTCTAGTATACTCTCTAATTATTGCACTTGGGTACTGTTAAATGTATGCCACTGGTGAAAAAATAGTTATAAAGTTGCGTATTAAAGACCGATCATTGTTAAACACAAGAACCAGGTTAATATACAAGTGTCAGAAAACTGCATGTGTATTTTAAATGCTTTCCCCTCACCCGATCGATTAAAACTAAGATTTGACTCAGAATGCAACTGTAGTTATAAAATCATATACCAAATGTTATATAGTAAGCCATTCTATTTACATGCTTCTGAAAGTATAGATTGACAGACGGTCTACTCCTAAATGGACGATTCCAAATTTGATACATATCTACGCTTTAGAAATTTAAATCTGCGTATCCAGCTAGATACGGCCATTTTATCCAGCTAGATCTCTTCGTTTTGTAGTTATTTTGTTATATTCGGAGCCGGATTAACAGATTTTCTCTAAATGGATTTCGTTCATATCTTGATTGAAATCTGATAAAAACATTCCTTCATTAAATAAATAAAATTTATTTTATCAAAATATCATAAAAAGGTGAAGTGCTCATAAAATTACCTTATATGATTACGTGTTCCAAGAATAGCTGTTTAGTTTAACCCCTTAATTGTATTTTTTTATTACCTAATTAGATTTCTGTTTCGGGAACATGCAATCTTACCGATTCAATTAAAAAGCTATAGAATACTTGGTGTTTGTGGATTACGCGTAATTTTTGTATAAAATTATAACACCTTTGTATTATTTAATTTCAGCTTATAAGTTTCAGAAGCAATCATCCGATGTTCACAAATTTCATGGATACGACTGTTAAGAAGTTAACTTATAGTTTTGAAATTACATGAAAGTTAAATGGGAAAATATCTATTCTTTCAAATCGTGGCAAGATGAAGAGGACAGTATCCGACTCAGCATTTCCTTCTAAAATTTCTAAACCAAAATAGAGAGAGGAAACCATACCAAAGAGATTTTCTTTATGGATGGATTTATTATGCAATAGGCGACCATTGCACGCTATCAGAAGCTGAAAATATGGACAAATCGTACAAGAATAAGAGGTAATTATTTCGAAAACTAAGATACAGTTTTCTTATATAGGTGTCGCTCCCCTCGGGGGCGCCTCAAAATGAGGATGAGATGCTTCCGGTATGGTGGTTGGATCTCGTCATCCTGGGGGATACACGAAAAGCTGGGGATATGTCTCCTCCCATCGATGAAGAAACGTAATTCCTTAGGGAAAGGTTGTACCGTGGCCGCTGATGGCCCTTAGGACTCAACTACAGTTCCCGTCAGTGTTGCTGTTGAGGCGGTTTGGTCATTCAGTATTTATTATCCGTGTACCTTCGGGGGGGGGGGGTTGGAGAGTCAATATGACTTATACAGGTGTTTCGTTGAAGTGGTAGCAAACTCAAAGGGGGTTATAAAACACATCATGTGGAAAAATGAATGCCACAGAACATGATAGTGCAAATCATGTTTAATAGCAGAAAACTACCAAAACCTTTGTGTAAGATATGTCAGGAGTGACAAAAAAAAACAAAAACAATAATATATTTATTTCATGGCACGAATGGAATGCAGTCTGTAGGATACACGATTAAGTATAACAATCTATAAAATAAGCCCAATAATAATAAAACATTTATTTGAAAGCAAGTTTAAATATAGTCTGCGGGATAGAGGTCATTGTCGCGAACAGCACTATACAGCCGACAGCGAAAATGAAACGATTGTCGGACGCTCTTAAAAATATTGGGTATGTTATAGCGACGGAAATCCATGCCATTAGATGATTCTCAAGCGTCTTCCAAGCATCTTATAAACGAGTGTTTGAAGGTGTTCCCAAAAGAGAAAGCTCATGGGATTAAGAGCCGGGGACTGTGCAGAAAACAGCAATCCGTTACATGCCAGTGACTGCTCAGTGATGGAAAATTTACTCGCGTATTATGTACGAGTTGCATGTTCTTTTGCAACATAAAAGACAAAGACAACAAAATTATTTTCTCAGTAAATAATCTACTAAACGTGTCATGCCAGTTCGTGCTCTATTTTAACTATTGGTATCAACCATCTGAGTTTATCTCATCTTCGCCGCAGTGTTATGCATATAAGGGAAAGGTCTCCTGTAAAGGCACCAAGAATAAGCAGATGTGATTCTCGCGTCTTCTGGGTGTTTAGAAATGGTGTGGGGTTGAACGATCTCCATTCCAATGATAAAACGTACCATCCACTTGGAGGGGGTGGACAGTAGTGAATAATAACTGTTTGGATTCTACTTTAAGTTCCTATATAACTATCGATGACGATTCTCTACATTCCGGATTCTTAGGCAGAACGGAGGGATTCATCCATGATGTGGTATATAAGCGAGTAATAAATTCCTCATGAACCTTTTCGATTTGCTCTAAATTTCAGAAATTTGAGACAAATCAAAATTTTTCAGTGCTCGATAAAAACAGTCCTATCATTTTATTTTAGACTTCTACGATGAGTACGCATGGCCGAATTTTAAACGTGTATTCGCCATCCTAAATATTGATGAATATTATATAAATATTTTTATGCATATGTTGAAAATCCTCCCTGCACCATTGGAAAAGAATAGGATTCAATATAGGAAGTGAAGAAATTTTCGTTGCCTCCTACCAGAATAGTGAATAGGCATGCCTGTAGACTAATAACTTTTCCGTTCTTCGAAAAATTTATAACGACAGCAGAGAAGCAATTTTATTAAAGCTATTTAAGATATACTGAAAAAATCTTTCAATCTTACCTTTATATTTAAAAAATGTGTTGAAACATTGCGTCCGAATAAAGTTGTTTTTCAGATTTTTGAAATTTAAATATCAGATACGCCTAGTTTAGTTTTTACATAAGTTTTCTAAACTCATTCGTTCTGTCGATAAATCAGTGTCTGAAGGATTTCTGAAATAAATGGAGATTTATAAATTGAAATTCATTGTATAAATTACTTTTCATCACATACCAACACATTTTTCACATCTAATTACATATCTATTAGTCGTTAACTTTGCTCATAAACAATAAATAATAAAAATAAGCATAAGCTAGAGTTTTTGGACAAGTACTTTGTGGTGATTAACAGAGAATTTAATTCTTTAATTATTCGATTTAGTTGGAACTATATCATTTTTAGATAAAGAATACTTGGTATTTATTACTGCTCTTTAAAACCTCCAATGCAGGGCACCTTAGATATTGGGAAAAGAAGCTTCCGGTTAAGTGGTTTGTTCTCACTTCTTTGATGAATGAAGAGAAGTTTGGGACAAGGGTGTCAACTCAACCTCGAACTCGGAGCACCTCAGATATGGGGATAAGAAATTTCCGGTTTAGTAGTTTTTTTTTCACACTTCCCTGATGAAGAGAAGTTTAGGTGCCAGATCAGGCGCTGACCTCATTATCAGAGATCATTTCAAAATGAAGTTCGCCACAAATTACCTTTTAAGTATTCCAAGAAATGATAGAAATTCCTTCTTACCACTTGACAGTCCATGTCAAGATTTTGCCTCTCGAAAAAATTTGAATAACTATGCACAACTTATAAGATCCGGCTTAGTGCCTTAGGTATAAATTTATCCTCTTAGCGGGCTTATATTTCTACTTTCCAATTAGATGACAACTCCTATTTTAATTTTTTTTTAGTTTTTATTCAAATGAAAATTCATAGAAAAGTTGAGATATTTATGTAAATTCTGTAATGGATCATAACATCTATGAATCGCTTAATTGTTATTTAAAAGTGCAAAATGCAGTGATTTGATGTATGCACAATGTCCAGGCAAACCAGTGAAGGGGTAAACTGTAAGTAGCCATTTGCAGTTTGTCCACAATTTCTGATTTTTTAAAATCTTTTATTAATGTAGAGCGATACTTGAGGAAAATCAGCTTGATAAAATCAGTTTATTTTGGCTCCTAAAACAATATTAAAAAATAACCGTTTTTAAATAACACACATGTCTAACATATAAAAGCATTTTAAAAATAGGCTTTCTTAGTGTACTGAAAAAGCAGAACACAATTTTTATTCTTAAATTAAAGGCTCAAAAGAAAAATTCAAAAGCGTGAAATGGCAACACAAATGTTCATAATATATTTTTTTCTAATTTTTCTAATTTTCTAAATTTTAATGAACATTTAAAAACGTTCATTTTTATGATATTTATTGAGGCTAATCTTTATGGCATTGTTTTCAGCATCTGTACCTTTTTTTTTTTACCTTGCACCTCAGAATCTTAGTAAAAAATTACATTCTGCTTTTAAGTATGGTAATAAAAGAATATTATTAAAATCTTTATTTTTATGATTTTCTGCCTTTTAATTTTTCACTTATAATACATTATTTCAATATTTTGGAATCTTGTAATTACTTTTTCTCAATTTCACTATCAGAAGCCACTATTTTTGAAATCAAAATTTTATTATAATTAATTCATCAACTAAAAATTTAAATTCCGGAAAATTGAAACAATGCATTATCATTGAGAATGCATAATTGCACAAAATGGAAGAACTTTAGCACGTCAGGAATTAAGTGTAAAATAAATTCGAAGATTCCGTAGAAGGAATAGGAAGTCAATCAAGTTAAATATAACTTGTAAAAACAGGAGAAACTGTTTCGATATTAAAAGAAAAAAAGGTTACGTTTTGAGTTCAAGAAACCGTACTTAGAAAAAGAAACCACTTAAAAATATTAATTGTTTTTAATTATGTTTAACTAAGATGAAATATCTAAAACAAGCAACAATACATAGAGTAACTTGTAAATTTTTTAAATAACACGCAATTAATTTATTTTGATAATATATTGATTACAAATATAATGCAATTATCCCATGTTTCTAAAGACGATAAAAATCGAGCTCCTTTTATTATGCACTAACCGCCTTTGATGACCAGTCGGTTCGCAGATCTTAATGCTCTTTAAAATTTCAAGTTACGTACAAATATTTTATGTGTCTTGAATTGCTTTCTCAACAAAATATTTTAAGCTTCAAATTTTGATATTTATATGATTCACTCATACTATTCGGTGCCGGAGTCCGGGCATAGGGGTAGCGCTTCTTCCCCGTGTTCTGGGTGTCCCGGGTTCGGGCATGGTTGTTCTTCATCTGTGTTCTATCTGTGAGATGTGTGAATGTGCCCCCCTGTGAAAAGGGGTTGTGCAAGCAAATGTGACGCATGAGTAGGTAAGACGTAATCTTGGCCCTAGATGGCGCTATTGAAAAAACAAGAGACGTTTAAAATCGCTGACTTCGTCAGCGAGCTTGTCTATGACAAGTGTCATAAGAAACAACAACAACTCATACCATTAAAAATGCCTTAAGCCATAATGTATCGTCGTAATTTTCTGTTAGTGCCCGTAAAATTTCAACGTTAATTTAAAGTGGAAAAGGATTCAACTGCAATCAATATAAAAAAAAACCCTTTTTACTGAAACCATGCATTTTTTTAAATATGAGTACTGAAAACAGAATCGTTCAACATTTTAAGTCATACGTGCAAAACAAAATTTTCATAATTTATGTAGTATCTTAAGAAATATTCTACAAACATTTCTCAGATTCGTCATAAAATTGTTTTTACTTTTAGTTTCAAAAGGATGTAAATGGCGTTAAATATATTAGTTTTTTTTCTATAAATATACTTAAAAAATGATAAAAACTAAATTTTATTCAGTCTTTTGGTCTTAAGGGATCATATTCTGCGAAATATTCTTGACACTGTAACTTTTAAATAAGTAAATGAAGGTTACTATCTTTTGCTATCAAAGATAATAGATTTATGAAGTTTTGAATAGAATAGTTTAGAAAAATCAACATTTTTATAATCCTAGGCCAATCAGTCTTGAAAAATCCTGAGAGCTGATTAGGGTATCATCTTTGAGACGGTCGATAAAGTGGTTTAAAATGGCCCTTTTTATTGAATATTGATATTCAAATACTCCTAAAGGAGACAGTTTTAGAGACTAATTTAGTCGATTGGAGCGCAACTCTTTGAAATATTAGTGTCTCAAAAATATTTTGCTAAATATGATTCACAGGGCAGAGGATCTATGTAAAAACTTAAAACTCGTAATTCATTGGAGCATTTGCTGACTCAAGTTGCCTAAAATATGATTATTTCATTTGGACCATTTTCTTATCAGATATATAAGCCGATTAATAAAGTTCTAGAAATTAGCGGTTGGGTCCCTGATTAGAGCGAATATCCTGTATATATTAAACTATGTATGCCTTAATTAAGACAATTGTTGAATTAATGATACTATTTTAAAACGTCACTGAAAACGTTTTCGCACTTTCATTTTTTTTTTATAGAAGACATATTTCACATTTATTTCATTTCATACAGACACGTGCTGTAAATTACACTTTCTAGGTTCAGTTTGTAATAAGCGTTAGTTTAATCTTTCATTTTTAGTTTTTGCCGACGCAATAGTTATACGATGATAAAAATTAATTTTCCCCCCAAGAACTCTTAACGTGAATAGAATAGTTCAGAAAAATTAACATTTTCATAATCCAATGCCAATTAGTCTTCAGAATCCTGGGCGCTGATTGGAGTATCATCTTTGAGACAGTCAATGAAGTGGTCTAAAATCGCCCGTTTTTATTGAATAGTATCAAATATTCATAAATCAATCGATTTTAGAGACTGATTTAGTTGATTAAAGAGCAACTATTTAAAATATTGGTGTCTCAAAAATAGTTTGTTAAATATAATTCACAGAGCAGATGACCTGGATAAAAGTTAAACATTTGTCATTTATTAGAGCCTTTATTGATTCAAGTTACATACAAATTTATTTACTTCATTTAGACCATTTTACTACATATATTTCTCTTATTAAAGGTTTACAAATTAGCCGTTGGGACTTGAAAGAATATATATTAAACCATCTTTATCTTAAATAAAACTGATTTATTGAATTAATAATATAGATATTGTAAAAGATCATAGAAATCTTTTCTTTGCGTTTACTTTTAATAAAATATCCTATTTCATATTTTTCATTTCATACAGACACGTGCTAAAAATTACATCTTTATATGTTTAATCTGCAATAACAGTAAATTTATTTTTTCAATTTAAGATTTTGTCGATATGATGGCAACACATTGATAAAAGATAATTAGATAAAGATAATAATTCGAGTACGAAGTATAGAAAGTATTGTAAACATCACAAAAATGTGATGTCCTTCCTGTTTGAAAATATCAATTTTGAATTATTGTCTGTTCGTCTGTCAGTGAACATAACTCAAAAACATAACAAGGAAGGTGGATGAAATTTGATATGCTGACTACAAAAATTGAGGATTTCTTGAGATCCTAAGGAAAATTTTCGCGCTGCCCGTCCTTTCATCAGCAGGGGAATTTAGCTTGTTTCAAATATGAAAAGGTGATCATTTGTAATCGATTTTACAAGCATTTACCAATAGGTATTTTTGATGACAAACCTTTAAATTTTCAGAAATTACTCAGCATTTAACCGATTAATTGGATTAAAAGTTGGCTGTGTACTTGTGGCGCCATCTGGACTAAATGTAAGAAGAACAAATTTCGTTCAATATTTATAATAAAAATTATAAATTAAAGATCAAAATTTAGAAAATAAAATTTTAAAAAAATGGTACTTTCTTGCACACTAATAAAAGTATGCTTTGGAAACCGTCATTATTTTTCAAACCTTTGTATGATACAAGTTGACTCGTTAAAAATCGTTAGTCTGTATTTGGTTATCTGAGAATCATTGAAAGATAAAATTTTTACATCTCGGTAAAAAGTGAAATGAAAACTGACATTTCTGTGGATTAAATTGTATTTGGATTTCCGAATTACTGAAGATCGTTATTGTATAATAAGATAATCATGATTAAAAGTCATGATTACTTCATTGTCATGATTTCATTTATTTTCATTATCATGATTACTTCATTCTCATCGAAATAAATACTTTCGAGCAAACAACTCAAAGCTTCTATATTTCACAGTAAACAAAAATTACTTAATGCATAATTGCAGAAATAGCTACAATTAAATAAGTTTAGCACATTGACTGGGATGTGGCTCACCTATGGTTCACACCCCTTTTCTTCAATAGTTAAGAGGGTTCATCTAATTCGATAGATGGGTCGGATATCGGGAATGAAGAGCGGCATTGTTAAGCTTTAAAAATAAGAGCTCTATCGTCATTCATTTATGTTAAAAGTACCATATTCAGGTGCTCTGAAACTTATCTTATAAACTCTCTTTGATCGATGACTTAAAATGAGTAATTTTAATAAATTGAAACTCATTATAAGGAAATGGTTCATATCTAAAACGTAGCCAAAAGCCTTAGTTTAAATAAACTAATAATCAATGTGAAGATAAAGTACGTCTTACATTTATAGCAATGTATATTATAATAAAAATGAGCTAACTTTTATGCCAGAATCTCGTGCCAATATTTATAGATGGTTTCAAATAATAATATAACGAGTTTTTTTCCCGAGTTATAACGAGTAACGAATGCATATTTCATAAGATTTGTTTTTAAACAATTGCGTCAATCTTTTATTATTTTCTGAATAGTCAAAAGTATAATTCTTATTTAGCTTCTAGCCCTGTTTTTTTTCCCCCCTTTCTTTGAGAATATGGCAAATACAAGTGACTTAATATTTTTCATTTAAAAATAGGCATATAAATTAAATTTTGTGAATATAAATTTAAAACAGTTTCTAAAAATACACTTTAATAAGCGAGCAAAAAATGCATATTAATTGTTTTCTTTTGAATTTTTAACTTATACTTTATTATTTTTAATGCTCTGTAATCTTCAAAACCATTACTATTCAAATTCACTATAGATTGTGCAATGTGTAAGGAAACAGAATTTAGTAATATAACCGGTTAAGTAATAATGTATATTTTTCCTTAACTGATATTTCTTTCATTAACTGATGCTTATTTCACAAGATATGAGTTTCTGAAATGTTCTAAAATGCTCAATAGTACAACATTTTTTTAAATTCTAGTAGGTAAATGAGTGAATGAAAAATCAATTCCGAAATTCGATCAGAACAAACTTGAAACAAGTCAAAAATATATAAAGAATTGAGAAGCGGATTAAAATATTCCTACGTTGGTTATTTGAGATTGAAATCAACAAATATAATAATTATTTAGTACGGATTCCTATATAATAAACCTTATATGTGTATATCAAATATAATAGATTTAAAATATCTTTATTCTTCCCTATTTTGAAAGAAATCAAATAAAGACTTTTAAACGATTCGATAAACGTTCGAACAGTCTCAACGCAGTCTATTTCATGTTCTAAGCAATGATCTACAAGCATCGAAACAATTTTCAAGTAAAAATTTTTTTAAAAAATGACATACAACAAGTTTAATTCTTTTTAAGGAAATGAAAATAAAATATGCACCAATATTAAAACACAAGGAAATTAGATGATCATATTAGCTTGTTATACCAATTTCCTTTTTTTTTTTCTCCTATTAACGAAGAGGAAATAAGATTGTGTGCATACTTAAATAAATACTTCAAAAGTCGTTTTAGTAGATACAGTAAAATAATGTTATAATACAAAAAGAAAGAATAATAATAAAGATAATTTTGTAGACAGTTCAGAATAGTAATTGTTAGAAGGATGCAAAAGAGATTAGCTACCTAAAGGCTTATTATTCCCTTAGAAATTTAGTTTAGTATCTTAACACAATGGATTTCAAAAATTAGGATACAATTTATTTTGCGTGTTGTTTTAAATAAAAAAATATTCCATGTGTTTGTTTATCATCCGATTGTTTACAGCCTGTTATGCTTTTATACACCGTGCGTAATTTAACAATTAATAACTACTATTAAAATGTCTCATAAATCTTATCGATTAACCTTCTATGGCATCGGTTTCAGTTGACCTAGAGTTTTTTTTTTTTAAAGAATGTCTTGGTAGTTACTCGGGCTCTTAAAATTTTTTTTTCACTTTTCAATATAGCTGTCCATACTGAACGTGTAAAAAGAAGGAAAGGATAGAAAGAAAGTATTTGCGGCATGTTATGCTTCATTGCATTTTTAAAAAAAGGCGAAAATGGTGCTACTACTATTACAACTATCTAAAATCGATTTAAAAGGTTTAGAGCTGACAATTTTGACTTAAAAAATGAAGACTGCATGGGCCGGCAGCAACGACAGGTACTGACCTTATAGAGGCCATATTCGTTGAAAATCCGCGAGACAGCGGATGACATTAACATTACAGAACAATGGTACAAAATCAGCTGATTGTAATATGGTAATATGTTGTAGTACATTCTTGGTCATATATCATTTCATTCTGTCCATTGAATCGTACAACAGAATGAACATCGCAGCCCATGTTCCAGGTCATTTAAAGAATTTGGGGAAATACTGTAAGCCACCTTCTGGCTTCCAGATTATTACAAGGGCATTCATTACGATTCGTTCAAGCTGACCATTGAGTTTATAATTTGTCTTTGAAGATTTCTGTTGACAAGACTAATTAAGAGAGGTAGGGTATTAATATTAAGAAATTGCCATCTCTATTGCACCAGTACAGGTATTACACAGTGGCAGTCAAAAGCATTTGCATTTAAATTGTTCTCCTCAAAAATGTATAAAAATTGAAATTGCGTAGTAACTAATAGAACTTTTAAAAAAGGGTTAATGCCATTCAAATAATCTTGAAAATTATTTATATTTTTGAGAGAAAAACCTTAAAATAGGATCATAATGAATTGCTCATTACAGAAACAATTTGAAACTCACCACTTTTCTCGTGCTTCGAAAGCATTCGTACATCCACATTTTGCTTTGTAAACCAATAAAACTGAGGCAAGTCGCACTGCAAATATCAACTGCGGGACTAATCGGATTTTTTTTCTTTCTTTCACTGCGGGATTAATCGGATTTTTTCCCCCTTCCTTTCACTGCGGGACTAATCGGATTTTTTTCTTTTTTCTTTCACTGCGGGACTAGTTTTATTCTAATTTTTACTAACTCAAGCTCATATTACTGTTCGTTTCAGTATTCTGAGAAGACCATTTTTCGGCGATTCTATCTCACTAAGGGGTGAGATGCGGAAGGATGAGTACATTTCCGGAATTCTTCGCAATTCTTTAATCTTAATTTCTGCCCTATTAGAAACTTTTGTCATTCATTTTTTTTCACGTGTTGTTTCGGACCGCATTATTTTATTTTCATTCCAAATTGCGTGTATGGCTAATTCAAGTGCTGCTTCAAATTTTGCTAATTATTTCATGTAATATATTTTAAATAATAATAATAATTAAATATAATTAATATTAAAATAAATAATAATTTCATATAATATTTTTGAGTAAAAAATCCTTATTAATAATATTTTTAAAATATTAAATTACAGATTAAAAATACTATTATTTTAAAAATAATATAATATTTTTAAGACGTTCCATATTTACAGCAACTCTTTAAATGAAAAAAAAAATGTTTTAAATAGAGCAAACTCTCGATTATCCACCGCTGTTACTTTCAAAATATTGTCAAAAGATTCAATAATTTATAAAAAAAGAAGCATTTTAACATTAAAAAAATCATTATTATTTTGAAAAAAAAGTAATTTACCAAATTTTAGAACAGAAATCTTCCATTTATTTATCATTATTTAATGTTTATGTCCCTTACAGTAAATAAAAATTGTTCTGAAATATTTTATTGTGGATCAGACATTTTTCGAACAGTATCTCTTCCTTTCGTCTTTCCTCTCACCTCTATTTTGACGAATTAAACTCATTCTAACACGTGCGCAAAAGCGCGGAAGGTTTTATAATCCGTTGGCAAACAATACTTGTTGCTAATCGTACAGCTTTAAGTTGCGATGGCTCAAAAGGGAGTAAAAAAACTACTTTTGCTGAAGCAAAACTCATAATGAGACTTCATAACAACTGTAACTCTCTACAAAAGATATCGCAGGTTATTGGTATACGTTTTACAGTGCAGAGTGTGATAGATCGACAAGGCCAAAGCAATACTATCGAAAATATGCCACGAAGTGGTTGTTAAAAAATACTCACTGGTAAGCACAGACGTTTACTCGTAAGATAGATTTTTAAAAAATCCAAAATTGGATGCCCCGCCTATTAAAGCAGGGCTCCTCAACCTAAGAATGTTGATCTCGGAAAGTACTGTACATCGCAATTTTAACGATGAAGAGTTCCATGCAAACAGCTGAGATATAAATGGAAGGAGCTATAGTCCGTTCGTTGAGTCTAGAGAACGAAAGTAAACACAAGTTGCCAGAGAGCTATGTTTTTGGCTTTTTTCTCTAATTTGGCGATTTCTTTTCTTTAGCTTTTACTTTTGCTCATTTATTTATTTGGGATAAATTTTAAAGCACATACTTCAGAAGAAATGAATGAGGGTTTAATTATCACTGAATCTACTATATTTTCTATTAAAAAGTGAAGCTCAAACTGTCTATAGACTGTTATAATTGGCATTCTTGGCAAAGTGCCAAATGCACGCGCTTTTATTTGATTTCGTTCTCTCGACTCGGTGAACAGACTAGAATCGTTTCTTTCTTCTCGAAATAAGCGTGCCTAACACGAGTCAAGTGAATTGTGGTAGAGTAAGAACACCTTTTATGGCGCCGTTCGCATATCAAAAATTGGAGCACAATCCATTGCTTTCCGGTATTGGGTCCGATCGGCATGACATTTCTTGAAAAAGTGTTTCTTCTTCTTATTTTGAGATTATCATTCTTTGAAAACTAAATACAGTGGTTTCGAAAATAATAATTCCTTTTTCATAACATTGGTAGCTGAGTTTGTTTATTTACATTGTTTATTTTTTTGCAATAATTAAAAATGATTATTTTTCTTCTTTAAGTAAAAATTTTAATTCTTTTATTTACTTAAAAACGTCTTTTAATTTCACATTACATGTTCATATACTTCCTATCATTCTCTCAAACAGATTTTAAAAAAATTCTATAAAATCAGATTATAAAAGACACCTAAGTGCCTAAGATTTTAATGTAAGGTTTTCTTTTGACGGCGCATCATAAAAGAAAATTGTCCAATATGGTAAACATGCCGCACAAAAATTGCTTTGCAAATATAGAGACTGATTGTAACGTAAAACGGCAGTTGTAAAATAAAATAATGTAAACTGGAGTAATATTTTGACAACTATATAGAAAAACAACTCAAACTGCTGTTTAGACACATTTTTTAACATTTTTATGGCTTAGTATCAGAAGACGATGCAACCCCTACCAAACTTACATAGATATGTCTCTTTGAAATTGAATTTTCCTATATATTTTTCATTCATTCGGTGTGAGGCATTATCTCCATCCGAATACACACCATCTTTACAAGTTGGGTAAGCGACTTTAATTGACACTTATTTTTGTGCCAAAAATTAAAAATCTTGGAATACTGATTTAGAAACACAGAAATTTCAGTAGTTTAATCTGCACAGGAAAGTTTTTTTTTATTCCAAGCGGCATACAATAGCAGTGGAACATAAATTAGAATGAATGGTAAGTAGCTTTACCATGATTTTCATCGTTCTTTTCATATCTTAGTCACTTATTTAAAAAGAAACTAAAGGGGGAAGGTGGCTCGTAAATGAGATCTCATTTTCAAGCTCTAAAGATTCCAGTTTCAAAATCCGATTACATCAAACATCAAAGATGCATTTGTAGCTTTGGTGGACAATAAATCTGACATCCAGCGCCAAGCCTCTTATTCTAATGTGTTACAGAAACTTGGAGAGGATCTTGCATCTTAGATGTTGCTCTCGCTACCTGACCGGGGCTCATTATTACGAAGTACGTACCAAAACAGACCTTGTCTAGCTTCAAAATGGAACGTTGACACAACTAATCATGAAAAGGTAATTATACACCCTTGAATTGATTTTACCGCTTTTTTGAGACAGTTATCTAATTATACCAGAGTGGGTCAGTTGCCGTAAATAATTAACCAAAGTAAAATCAAATATCCTTCTCTATTTTGGAGGCTTAAAAAGTGAGAACATGGCTTCAATATCCTCTTGGCTTCTTTTCCCTGGTTCATATCCTCCAGTAGCTTCAAAACTGGGATATCCATATCAAAACCCCTCAGTATTGTTTTGAACAATTATATTTCGATAAGGTTGATACATATCTGAAAATTAATCAAAATCTTAGATAAACAGAGAACAAAATCTTAATTATTCAGATTTGTTTTGAACCACCCTCTAGAGATTTGAGATTAATCCCATGAAATAAAAAGCAGCTATTTAAAATTTCAATATATATATA
>JAPMOR010037819.1:538304-590860 GCA_026543865.1 Argiope aurantia | reverse complement strand
ATTTACTTATTTATATGTCTTATAGATATTTACTTATTTATATGTCTTATATTATTATATATTTTATTCGCAAACAATTAGATCTTGAATTTCATTCATGCTCTGTCTTCATTTTTAGGCATGTGTTCATATCGTTAAGTACTTTTTTTTTCTTTCCCTCGGAGCTATTGTAAACTAATAGCCCCCCCCCCACACCAAATGAGCTTTTTTTCTTATTTTTACGCATTTCTTTTTCTTAATGTTTTATATATGAGTATTCTAAAAATAGCTATTTTTATCATCGTTATATTAAGATACATTTATCCAAAGTCTTTTAAAAAATTTGAAGCATATAGTTGTAGAATTATATAGTTTTATTGGTGAATAGAAATTCAAATAAATAAATAAATAAATAAATAAAATTAAGGAGAAAAAAAACCCGATTGCATAGTTATGATACTGAATGTGTAATCAGAAAAATTTAGAAATTAATTAACAAGTTTTGTACATACTTGGATAAATTCTTTTAGTCTAGCAGTCACTGACAAGTGGACAATTGCCCCCTACTAATGCCGTCTCTGAGCTATGTGACGAAAAATTTAGAATTTCGTCTGCAAAAATGTTGCCATAGGGAGTCAAATTAGTCAAGAGATTTTCTCATCACTTCAAAAGTCATATCATTGACTCTCCGACCTTTCCGAAGGCACACGGATAAATAATACTGAATGACCGGACCGCCGCAACAGCAACACTGGCGGGAACTGTGGTTGAGTCCTAAAAGTCATCATCTGACACCGTACAACCCTTCCCTAAGAAAGTACGTTCCGTCATCGATAGGAGGAGTCAGACTCCCACCTTTATGTATACCCTCCAGGGTGACGAGAACCAACCACCGTGCCGGAAACTTCTCATTCTCATTTCGAGGTACCCACGGAGGGTCCTCATAACTTTAAAAAGAGGATTTCTTCCAAAAGAGAGTTTCTTTCTTAATTTATAATGCAATAGGAAAGAAAAAATGGTTTAATATTTTGAAGAGCTCGCAAAATTCATTAGAGCTTGGTGACAAAGCTGATGAAAATTAATTACGATAGTGTTTTTTAACACGCCAGAAAAAAAGAATTGCTATTAAATAAAAAGAATAGTCATTTCCTTAGTGAAATGTGTGCCGTCAAAATATATTAACATAACTAGAATTTATAATATAATTATTTAATATCACAGATGCATTAATTTTGTCATGGTTTTGTGTATTTCCCTTGATCTGTGGCTGGTCGATTCACTTAAACTATCTACCTTTACTTTAATTCTGCGTATAGAAATATTATAAAAAGTATTGCTTGTTGCTGTGAGACTGGATAACACACATATTCACACATACATACAGACAAAAAAAAAAAAAGAGGTACAGAGAGAGAATTTTCCGTGGAATTTAAGTTTTTCATCTAAGACCTGATCCTTTATACATTAAGTCGCGCACATTAAATTGAGTGTATACTTATTTTCTGTAACATTGTAATTGCCATTTACGAAAAATATGTAATAATTTATTTTACATTTTGCTATAATGCTTTTCCGACGTAATGGAAAAATAATAAATAAATGAAGTTTTACTAAGCTTCAAATATAGCATGTAAAAAATAAATCATAAGAAAGTAAACCCTATGAATTGGAAGTAAATTTAAAAACAGGCTTAAAGAATTATCGATAAACGGAAAACTTCTAAAATAGGAAGTGTAAGCATGCGATTTGACCACTCTTTGTTTTTGAATCACATCTCGAAATGTTTTAAAAGACCACAGATAAAATTTCCTGAGAAAATCATTTCCTTCCGTTTCTGATGCTTCTTGCGTGTGAAAAAACAGAAATCGGGACAATTTTTCAATTACGAACTTCCAGGAAGTATCGAAGCATAAAAAAACAACAATAAATTTTCGTTAGATGGAATTTCGATTATATGCAAGGATCATTCACAACGTTTTTTTTTTTTTTTAGAAAAACATGGGGGATGGTGGAGTAGGGAATGAATCATCTTTTCTTGTTACGATCAATAAATTGCCAGGGGAAAGTGATTTATTTTGAAAAAAGATTGTCAGAGATCTTATATTTCAACTTTGTTCTAAATAATTTCTCTCTAAGCTATGAGACAGTTACTTGTTCAGTAAAGATACAAAGATATTTTATGGTGCCCCAATCAAAATTTTAAAAATATTTCGTTCTCCGAATTTATTTAATCTAATTATCTTGACCTTATTTTATTTGTTTATTATTGAACCGCATATACACAACATAGAAGTTACTGAAATTATGTTATAATTCAGTCAGTGCACTAAACAATCAGTATATAGTCTTCAATGTTCAGTTCAGTAAGTGTACAGTTTCTTGCTACGACCAAAAACTTGGCAGGAAAATGTGATTTATTTTGAAAAAGAATTTTCAGAGAACTTCTATTTCAACTCAATCATAAATTACTTGTATTTAAGCTGTGAGAGATTCACTTGTCGGTTATTATACAAAGATGTTCATTGATAAGTCAAGCAAGATTTTACAAACCTTTTGACCTAGGAATTTATCTCCTCTCCTACTTATATTATTTTCCGCATATGCATAAAACGAAAGTTACAGAAAATATAATAGAAAATTCAATCAATGTATTAAACAAATTATTTTCAAAAAGGCAAATAAAGTTGGCAAAGAAAAATTAAAAAATAATAACAAATTGAAACATCAATAAAGCAGAATATAATTGAAAGTGAAAAAAAAGAGAGTAAGATGAAAAAACTAGATGAAAAATTGTCAAATGAAATTTCATCTAAAATTCTTAACCTAAACGATAATAATTTTTAAAAAAACAATATCTCACAAAAATATACATATATATAAAACATAAAATATAATTTTACAAATAAATGTAAATATTACTTATGAACAAATAAAAAAGAGTTATTAATAATTTTAATAAAATTAAATAATTAAAGACAGTACAGATAATTGTAATAAAATCGATTAAAGCAGAAAAAGGAGGGAGAAAAAACCTGCACAAAATAGTTGTAAATTAGAAGCATAAATTTTCTAGACAATGGTATTTGAGAATGGAAGTTGCACTGTATAAAGAAATTTTGCACTGTGAGAATTATTTGCCACGATATGAACAAATTCTGTACTGTATGAGCTATTTGTCACGGTCTGAACTAATTTTGTAAATGATAAGAAGGCGAGTTTCGCATTTATAAACGAAATAAAAATGACTGGAAATCTTTTATCAAACTTTTACCGAAATATTTACCAGTTATCCTGTGTTCTGAAAACACCCGATATCATATATGGAACTTTGTTATATTCATCCATATTAAATTAATATGCAATGCACTCTAGGATGTTATAAAAAAAATCCGACATCGTACATAGTTGGGACAACCTATAAGTAATAGTACGAGTACTGTTATCTTCTAAAAATAATCCCATTACGATTGGCGCATGCATAAAATCCATTCCAAAACAGGTACGTCCCGTCATAGATGATGAGCCCATTAATCAGGCAACACCACCATCACTGGAAGCTAGATACTTATTTCATGAAAGCTAGAATGTATCTGCTGTTTCAGGAAAATTCTCATTCCCATATTTGAGATTGGATGCATTGGTTCGGTGCAATGACTCACTTGATAGTTGGATTTATTACACTTATGTTACTTCTTCTAGGGATATATTAAAACAATACTGAATGGTACTCTCGCTGGCAATACAGAGGAATTGGTTGCAGTAACTGTCCAAAATCTTCTAGAATATTCCGAATTCCATGGGCCGAAAATGAGAAGCTTACATTACAGGTACAGACAATATTACGAACACATTTTTTTTTTTAAATCCGTTGTTTCTTTTCTAGTGTGTATTGATTATAAAAACATTTATTCACTTACATGGTATCCTTTCATTTCAGGTGTTTTTTTATGTAAACAGCCATATACATATATTATTTCATACCTTGTTTTGCTATGTGATTCCGAGTCGTCTGGGTGCACCATATTCATTCTACACATTCACAGACCTGTTTCTGAGAATCTTGCATATAAAATTATTTGAAAATATTTTATAAGAAAGTAAAGTATCTTGAAACATGATGAGCAAGTCTAGAAATATTTTTAAAGTAGCGCTATACATATGTTAGCAGCATCTTAATATTGTTACTGTTAAGCGGGAAAGTTTAAACTTAATTATTTGGGCTAGCTTTAATTTATCCCATCTTTTCCTTTATTTTTGATTTCGTTCATTAAATTTCTTATTGATTAATTTTGCATTTGGAAAATTTAAGATAAAGGAAAATGTAGTTTAATGACATAGAGAGATATTTGATTTTTCCTAAGTGAGGGTTTGAAAATGTAAGAATTTTATTGTCTGTTACAACTGACGATTTAAAGTCTGATTCTTTTCAACCATACATGTTATTTAATGGTGGATTTCTTGCTGTCGAATCATATTAAGATGACGAGGGTGACATAAGAACTGACACCATTTCTCTAAACTTCTACACTGCAACAGAAGGAGGACATTTTCTAAGTAAAATGACGCGCTGAAGTGTTAGAGTATGAGGAATGTTCGACTCCAACGAAATAAACCCGTTACATGACGGAACTTAAGTGGACTCTTCGCATGATAAGTACAAGACTTTTACGTACAGATCATAAAAGTCTAATAAATCAATCGTAGTTCATTGACAATTAAGGGAGTATTAGAGAACAGTCCTACTTACTTTGCAGTATAAATTAAAAACTTGAAACTTATTTTATTAAAACGTGATTTTTTTCATAATTTTTTATTTTTTAAACTGATAAATAAAATTTTATTTTTAAAGTTTGCCTAAAATTTGGCATATATTTCAATCATAATACTACTATACAATAAACCTGTAGATTTATGAAAACGATAATCCTCCGAAAGTATTGTGTGTTTTGAGGTGTCACTGAAGATTTTCCTTATTATCGAGTTTTGCCCAGCTGATAAGGGGATTGCTATGCCTTTGTTCTTATTATATTTCATATACAAAATAAAAAAGTTATATAACCAAAAAATAAGAAGGGAAAAATGCAACAGCATTAAAATCGAAACTATGAAGAGAATAAAAAAAATTTGAATTTGTGAAAATACTGCCATTTTGCAAATTGTTATTTTGAAGCTGTTATAATACTAAAAAGCATAACATCCGTACATGGGGCTTTCTCTAACTGATTAATGACATTTCAAGACTATCTCTTGAGCAGTTATCCCCGCCTTATAAATCTATTCAACGCCAGCTTCACGCTCAAGAAACAACTCTTGTTTTGAAAGAGACCATAATTAAATACCATACATATTCATGTTCGAAATTCTTGAATTAAACGAATGAGTCTAGAAGAAATATGACAGAAACTGATTAAACTCAATAACCTTTGACTCAAAAAAGTTGTTGTAAACAGCAAAGTAACGGATTGAAAGTTTAAATGCTAGTTAGTTCAAATATAAGATATTATTTCGAGATAGGCATGAAAAGAAACTTAGGCATTTTATGAGAAGAAATACCATTCGTCCTTGATTTTTTTTTTGTATAAATTCATTGAAAAAAAATCATCTCTCCTAAAACACAATGTAGAAATTATTTAGTTTGCATTAAAAAGTATTAAATTGTATCAAAAGTCATGTCATTAAATATTCAAAATTGTATTAAAAATCATGTCACATTTCGCCAAATGTCACTCTTGTAAATAATGTTTAAAATGTTGCAACCTCTTGTAGAAGTAATTCTTATCAATAAACACAATCTGCTTTCAAAAGATCATTGATTGACTGTTTTATGACCGATACGGAAAAGTCATACAATTCTTCAAATAGATCCTTGCAACCAATATGATGGGAAAAAGAAACAATGCTAAGTCATGATTGTACAGTGTGGGTCTCTATCACTCTTTTTATTAATTCATAAAAGAAAAATAATAAAAATAAAAAAGTACACTTTTATTAATATATAAAAATTAGCAAATAATATTTTTTAAAAAAAAAATCTGGAGGTCAAAACAAAAATAATACAAGAGATGGGAAATTAATTAAATCCTCAAATTTAATCAGAATTTCAATTATACCAATAATATGTTTTAACTTTTAATGAGGAATTTTCAACATTTTTTTCCCTTTCTATATTCATTGTTGCGTAATTTCTTCATATTTTTGTTTTCAGGACATTATACTTTTACAAATTTTGCTTTGACCTTCCGAATTTTCATAAAAAAAACAAAAACAAAAAAAATCAATTTAATGCTCTAATAAAAGAATGTGTTCTCATAATTTTCTTAAAATTTTATTAATTTCTATTCCTCAATAAGTGATATATTTCAATATTATGATTATTATGACATTTTTAAAAAGTTTCTCTTAAAGTTACTACTAGAATTCTTATACTGAACCAAAACAAAATAAATTCAAGACACTGAATAATCAACTTTTGATAATAGTAAAATATTTTTTTGTCATAAGGAGCATTCGATTATTCAAAATTTCAGAACTCTAGGGCAACAAGATGTGGGTGAAAAATCGAGTTCAAAATCCCATTTTTACTGACATCAAACAAATCAAGTCAAACACTCCCTAAAAGTTTTGTAATTCATAATTTTCTAAATAAATAAAATAATAGAAAAATGTTCAATATCTCCTATCTGAGTATATTTTCTAAAAAACCTGCAAACACTTTTTTACTTTTGGTAAGCTGTCAAGAGAAAAAAAATTGTTAAAGACCTAATCTCTATTCTAAAATGTGTCTTCCACTTTTTTTAAACGATTGTTCTGTTTTTCTGGAATTTCCAAAATCACATGTAAAACTGAACTGGTTTAGACAGAAAAAGGACCTGAATTTGAATAAACTCATTTTAAATCTTTGAATTCTATCTGCACCTTTTTTGCATTTCGAAAACTTTATTTTTCAGCATCCTTTCCCAGCTAGGTTTTTGCTAAAAAAATTGCTTATAGATTAAATTTCAAAGCATTATTTTTGATCCAGTACTATGTTAGGATTTGCATAGAACAGCTCCTAAATCTTTTAGCACAACTGTACCAGATAATGAATGTTTTCCTTTAGAATTTCTCTTTTTTTTATAGAAAATATATTTAAAAAAATGTGAATTGTTTATATATAAAAAAAAACAAATATGATATATTTTTCATATTTTCCCTCAAATATAATACAATATTTTGTAAGATATTAACTAGTAGATAGTTTATATTAATCAGAGTTCGGAAATTTGTGCCGCGTTGGTACTATTTCCACTTGGGGAACGTAACTAGCAATGACCATGAGTCAATGATTCATCACAAAAGGGAAGTGTGATGACTTCAATTAGGCAAAGCGAGCATACAGTGCCCAGATAGCAGTTGAGATATAAAGTTGATTTTAGCTCCAGTATATTAAGAGTAAATACTTCCCTAAGATTTTCGGAGGAAATTAGTCCACATTTTTGTTTCGTTTAGTTCATTTTAGTTTTAGTTTAGTTTAGTTATATTAACGTCTCGTTGTAAAGTAACACTAGGACTATTTTGAGACGGACCTCGTAATTTTGAACCGCGGTCAGATGACGATGACGACACCTGAGCTGGCACCCTCCCCCTTCTCCACACCAGCGGAAGGACGTTTGGCCTTGACAGATTTAACGTGCACAGACCCCTTTACACGACTGTTCTTCGGTGAAATCGATCTCGAACCTGAAACCCTGCGGTTCACCAGCCGAGACCTTACCACGAGCCCACCGCGACCTGCTGAAGAAAATGGCACTACCTTGAAGAGTCACAGTTTTCATCAAACAGCAATATAAAATTACGTGGTGCGCCTCCCACGAAACTTTAAAATGAGGAGCTAGAGAGACTGTCACGATATATATCTCTGACCTAAAAATATCAGAAAATATGCAATTAAATCATGAAAGTATTTCAGTTACTATTTTTTTTCGTTGAAATAGTTGAATTCTTTTCTTATTATCAGCTATCAGCGTATATTCTCTTTGTTTCTAAGAAATGATTCATACTGTAACGCTTCTCCTTTTCTCTCACATGGTTCAAAGCATCCAGACCAGATGTCACATCTCCCGTTCTCTCACACATAGTTAAGTGCATCTGGACCTCCAGATATGGATCCTGTCGTTTGAAATAGATCCATCATGTCTTCAAGGCAGAGGATTGTCGAAACATTCAGATGCTAAACTTTTTTTTTCCTTTATGAAGAGACTTCTTAAATCATCAAAAGCCAATCAATCACCAGCAATTAATGTCATTAAATGTCAAACCCATGTGCACTTCAGCCGGCGTTAGCTGCAAACTGCTTGTAATTGAAATGTATTCAAGAGACGGTCGGCCACAAAAAGGGTTCTTTAACAGATACTCCCTCGCTCGGGTTTAGACCATTGAAAAAGCGTTGCTGAGTAGCTATTGGGTGATAAGAAACTCAAGTTCAACAATGAAAAATCGGAGGCGAATATCTGATGGAAAAAAATGCGTGTTTTTTTTTTCCAGAGAAAAAGAGAAGAGTCTTCGAAGGAGAGACTTCGGAGTGCGAAAAGTTATTCTTGATTGTTTGAGAAACACCGTGTGATTCGGATTTCTGCGTTAGGGTCCACCCGATATAGATCGGTGGATCTTAGGAGCTGCCTTGGAGTAGCCGTTTAGAGCTAACAGCTTGTTACAGGTTTTTTAGTGACTTATTTTGCGATTTGATCGAGGACCAATTTCGTGATTGAACTGTCATTTGATTTCTGTAAATAATATTAACCTAGATGAGAAAAAGTTGTTATTTGTAAATATATAGGGCAGTAAATAAAAATATTATTTTGTTACGCTCCTCTCTTATTTGGTCGGCAGTGACCAAGATATTACATTATCTAGTTGTATAGTCTGACGTTTAGTAAAATATTGCATATACACTGTCTACCAATAAGTATTTGGACACGTATGATAAAAGAGATAAACACAATGTATTCATATTAAATAGTTGGTAGAGCCTTCACCTGAGGCAATTACAGTCTTAACATTCCGGGGTTAGATTAGTTTAGTTTAGTTATATTAACGTCCCGTTTGAAGCAACACTAGGGCTATTTTGGGACGGACCTCGTAATTTTGAACCACGGTCAGATGACGAGGACGACACCTGAGCTGGCACCCCCCTCTCCACACCACACCACACCAGCGGAAGGACGTTTGGTCAGGATGGATTTAACGTGCAACAGACCCCCTTACACGACAATTCTTCGGTGGAATCAAGTCTCGAACCTGAAACCCTCCGGTTCCGAAGCCGAGACCTTATCAACAGGCCACCGCGGCCCAACATTCCGGGGCATGCTCTCCACAAGTGTTTGGATGATGGACAGTGGTATTTTCTTTCATTCGGCTTGGAGAAGATCTGTAAGTTCCCTCACCGATTCTGGACGGTTTCTGCACCCCTTAATTCGGCTATCCAACTCGTCCCAAAGGTTTTCTGTAAGATTCAAGGCTGGACTCTGGGAAGGCCAGGCCAATCGGCTCACCCCATTGTCATCATACCAATCCATGGTGGACCTCGCAACATGGCTAGTGGTGTTGTCATCCTGGAAATAACAATGATCCAACTCGCAAAACTGCCACAGTGTAGGAATTACATTGTTGTCTAGAATAGTGGAGTAGGAGGCGGCGTTTACCATGAATTGGGATCAAGCTTCCGGTTCATACCACGAGAAACATACCCAGACCATAATTCCACTCCCACTAAACTTTAGGCACAATGCATTCTGGCGAATGGCGTTCTCCATATATACACCAAATTCAGACTCTGCTATCCGACTGGTAGAGATTAAACCTTGATTTACCATTCTAGAGAACCTGTTTCCACTCATCTACAATCCAATTTCGACGTGTCTTGCAACACTTCAATCGAGCTTCCCTGTTGGATTTTGTAACCAAAGGCTATTGGGCGGCAGCACGACCATGGGAACCAAGCTAATCTGCCTCCTTGCAGATGGTATTTATCGAAACAGTCCCAGATGCTTGTTGGGACTCCTGGTGTATGTGGACCACTAATTTGGTGGGGTTCTTCCGAATTTCTTTAAACAGCAGTCGTCAGACTCTATCTCTTAATTTCGTGGGTCTGCCGGATCGAAACAGATTCCAACATTCACCACTCACCTTCCACTTCTTAATCACAACAACCACTGTTAGTTTTGGAATGTTTAATTCACTAGATATATCCCTTAAGGATCGACCATTTCTATGATATCCGACAATTACGCCTTTCTCAAAGTTAGACAGCTCTGAATTTTGTGGAATCTTGAATGCGACTAATGCCAATGTTGTTTACTACACAATATTTTATATAAGGGGTGACGTAGGTCAGGACTGCAGATATTCTCATTTCCATGGGTGTCCAAACACTTATTGGTAGATAGTGTATTTTTATAACGGTTAAACTCCATCACTTCATGAAAGTTCGAAAACTTTAGCCCTAATGCTACAACTCAAAATGAATTGTGTGATTTTTAAAAATATATATATATTCTTGTTATCATGCCTCAAAGATCCTATCGTAAACCAAAAACAATAGAAATTAGATTGTAAAGTAAGAGTATTATCCCTTATAATGTTAGGGTAAGACAAATTTTTAATGGTACGTGATTTTAAATTCCATTCTGCCATTTTTTATTCAAATTTTATGTCCTTTGCGCGAATTGAAGATTCAACGTATAATTTTTTTCTCAATATTTTCGCAAAGCAAATATGCAATGACTGATTTCTTTTAGAATGTGATAATATTAATAAATTTTTAAAAATTTATTTTCGCTTTTCTCTAATATCCACTAACAGACAAAGAGACAGATTTTTCATGAACAATTTCGTCCAAAACGAGATAAAAATATGCAGTATTTGTGTAAAGATCTTATACCAAATTTCATTCCTCTATCTGCTTTATCTTCTGTCTGAATTATGTTCATATATATATATATATATATATATATATATATATATATATATATATGCAGTGATATTTTAAAATCTAAAAATTAATTGATTTCTTAATTTTTAACTCAATTTAGCCCATATTAACTTCATTCTAAAATATTGTCATTTCCTTGTCCCATTCCACTTTTTCTATTTGGTTAATGCAACAAGGGTTCTGTGAAAATGCTTTCGTTAGCGGTTCCCACGCTCAGCGTGAAAGGATAGAAAATTGTACAGCAAGTAAATTCTTTTAAAAAAAGATCCCTGTGTTTCTCTTGCTTGGATCGGCGCGTGTGGCGAAAATCCCTATCGAAATCTCATTGTATTTAAGCACTGTGAGGAAATATTTTCCTTATTAGTTATATAAGACCTTATTAGTTATATTCCTTATTAGTTATATTACATGTTATATAAGACCAGGAATAAAATTTTCAAGAGCTTTTCCTCATTTTCGCTCTGTGTTGTGTGTGTGCTCGTCGCTTCTGCTTGTACATAATGCGTGCCCCCGCAGGATGAAATAAAACGTCGTCAAAAATCGAAAGTCTCTTCACTGTCTTCGAAACTGCCTTCTGATTGAAAAATTATATGCTTACATATATACATGTATGGGCAGAAACATTTTTCTTCTTTTTTTCTGGGAAAAGAGAGGGACTTCAAAAGTCTGCAATTTTGGTGTGAAAACCGTATATGAAATTCCACTGATTTAGATTCATGCGTTTTTGATTTATTGCATTCACAGACAGAAACAAATTTCTAAAAATGTTTTCTTTTAATTCAACGAGGTCTTTAAATGAGGAAATTGATTAAAATCTTGATGTCAAATTTTTTGACGATTCCAGTAAGTTTTCTACGTATACGCTGTGTAACAGAAAGTAAAAACTAGTATTCCTTTATAAATTATCTAAAATTTTCTAGTTCGTTACGAAGACTTTACGAAATACCAGGTGGTTATAATTACAGTAACCCTACTCAGACCCATATTGAGCCCATTTTGGTTAACGTACTTCATTAAAATTTGGTTTATGCCATGGGGCATTGATTATATGTGACATGAGGAAAGGAAGACTTTAAAAAAGCTTAGCATTTGATTAGATGGTGCTTTTTATGCAATGTAGAAAGGTCATTATCATAAATCAGGAATGTTTAAAACACGTTGGCAGTGCCATAAAAGCATTCTTCACCATGTTCTTAGAGAAGATCGAACTTTATTAATGAAGACGTTTTATCAGAACTACAGTAATAGTTTAACCGCAATGCAAGAATATCGACGTTTGAAAAGCTTCCGCAAAGGGCCTATGTCGAAAAATGATTTAAAAAGGATGATTACTAAATTTGAATGGACTATATTGCTGGATGTGCAGCCAGAAAGAGGATGAAAACGGATTTCAAGTAAAAGTGTAGAAGTCGCTATTGCTATGGTTGATAGGGCGTCGGGTTTCTAATATTCTTCTATAAGTGCTGGAGCAGTTTGATTTACCCCTCCCTTAGCCAACAATAAGAAAAATTCTACAATCCATTTTAAAGTGGTATCCACACAAAGTCCATGCGGTGCGAAAGTTGCATCCTCAATACCCGGAACAACTCATTGATTTTGCTTATTTGTTTATGGTCAGCATAGCCGTTGACAATGCATGGAACATTTTTTTTTGTCAGATAAGCCACGTTTTATCTTAGACGAAGCAGTGAATACTCAGTGTCGTATATGGGGTACTACACGTCCTAACATTGCGCATTAACAGCCTCTGTATTCTAACGAGATTACTGTATGCTTTTGTTTGACCGCTGATTTCATTCTTGACCTTTTCTTCTTTGAGGAAAACACTCCTCAAGGGCTGAAAGGTGTTTCGTAATGGGTGTTTGTTACTACAAACTTCTATGGCAGTAAGTCATTCCTGCCTTACAAAATGTTTAGGGACTGCCTTCATGCAAGATAGTGCAGCACCGTATATTTTTTGCTAAGTAAAGAAACTGCTTAATACCCACTTGGAGACAGTCAGGTAATTCTGAGACATTTTCTGACTACCTGCCCTTCTAGTTCTGTGATTTTCAGTTGTGAGAACTTCTGAAAGTTCGTCTCAATGGAAAAATAAGAAGGACTTTGTCAAAATCGAAAACAAGAATAACAAGCCAGGTTGCTGCAATTTCTTAAGAAACGCTTCGCTCTGCTGTTGAACATGCTATATCATGTTTTGTGCACGTGATTGACGCAAATGGAATGAACATTAAACAAGTGATGTGATTAAATAAAGTTTTGTGTTTCAAATTAGTATTTTTGTTTTTTATGCGCCACCTTGTCACCTAGAGGTTCAAATTTAAATTATTATTTTTTTATTGTATATTTCTTCTCCATATGGTCCAAATAATATATATACCAAGTTTCAACAAAACCACAAACGGTCTCTACAAAAATCTGAGTAGAGTCACTTTAATTATAACCACTCTGCAATAAGGATGACTCTAAATTTTCAAATTAAGAAGTAAAAGAAGATTTAGTTATAAAATTCTCAAACTTCATCCTGCCAACCAACTCGAATGCAAGAGACTTTTCAGCATTCCTATCACATTTTAAAAGTCTTTCAATTTACGACGAAAGCACGAAACATTTATTTAAAAAGAAGAGGAAGATTTAGATTTTATTTGTATTTTTTTTTTTTTTTTAGCCAGAAAAGAAAGAAAGAAAGAAAAAATACCTGGTTAAATGTCGGAAAAACAAAAGAGATTGGGCTAGAAAGTTAATTAGAATTAATTTTAAACGATTTCACATTTGAGAGCTGTAATTTTAGCACATGTTTTAATATTGATTCAGGTTCTCCTTTGAATATCTTCCTCCAAACAAACATTAATCGCAGCCGCCGTGTTGCGTTTGTTTGCATATTTGTTTGAGTTCACTGTTTTTCTTTCAGAGCGACTTGGAGACTTTATTTGCATTAGAGGTTATATTTAGAATTGAAAAGTGAGCAGTTTCTTTTGTGGTAGATCTATCATAAATACTTTTTTTAAGAATAAATGTTAGTTGTTGAAATATTTTATTAAAATTCTTGAACTGAAAATTACGTAATTAAATAATTTGACATTTAAAATTTAAAGATTTCTGGTATTTAAGCTCGTTATCAAAATATACGAAAAATAATGAGAGAAGAAAGAAATTGAACAATAATTAATATTTTTACATAAATTATAGTTTATAAGAAATAAAGATAAAATAATAAAGACCATATAAAACTATTCAATTACTTTTGTATCTTAAAGTGTTTTGTGTTTAACTTAGTCTTGTAATGGAGAGAAATTATGACGCATTTTGAAGCATTACTCATTCGTTTTGTCCAAAATTTGATATTAATTTACAGTTTGGGTGAAATGATCACATTTTAAAGTTCATACATATACATTTTGACATTTTTGTGTTAGTATGTTCACATACAGACTATTAAATATATTGAAAGGCAGCTAAAATGATAGATTTTATGAAGAAATGAGAGAAAATGTGGTTTACCATATCTTCCCTTTCTTGTTACAGCTCTAAGTCCTAAGTCCTTCTAAGAGGTTTAAATTCAAAACGGTGTCTCGTGCAGCCGGGGGGGGGGGGTAACGTGTACCTATAGTAAAGTGGTTATGCGGAATCTATTGAGACAAATTACAGAGTCTCGAGTAGTGAAATAAGCATGTTACAAAAATAACTAAAAAAAAATGAGATTGTCTAAAAAGCCCAGTTAGAAAAATGTACACTATAGAATAATAAAAATACAAGAAAACGTTTCATGGAATTATCTGTAAAATTTGCGGTTGAAATTATAAACTTTCCGTGACTTGAAAAAGTATTAATTCCAAATTGAAAAAATGTATTCTTTGGTATTATCATGCAGTTTTTCCGAGTTAAGCAACGACAAAGTGAAATTTAGGCAAAGAAGAAAAATAAAATAAAATAAAAATCTGAAGGGGGAAAAAAACCCGCACTCGGTGGGAGGAGGAGGAGAATACATTTTTCAATTTAGGAGGAACCCTTTTTCAAGTCATAAAAATTTAATAATTTTAATCACAAATATCTACGTCAATTTTAAATATAACTCCATTAAACTTTTTATTATGATATAGCGTACATTTCCTTATTTGGACTTTTTGACCGATCGTCTTCGAGTTATTTTTTATAATTTAATTATTTCGCTGCTTATAACCTCTGTAAAAGGGCTTTGTAACCTCTCTCAATACATTCGGAATAATCATGTTACTTCCCTGGCTATACAAGACGCCGCTTTAAATTTAAGGAGCTTAAAATGAATTCACAGATCAACCGATCAATGCAGATCATCAGTGCTAGCTAGGCAAAAAAATTCTTAAATCATTGAAAGATAAGATTCTTTGTATCTTTTGGACGTCCGCAGAGTTTCGATCGTTGCCTTCTCTAATTAAAGATAACTTTAGCAATCATATATGTACGATGTAATAGAATATGGAAGTAATTACCTACGATGATTAGAAGTCCAAAAATTAGCTGATAGAAAATAAGAGTTCCAAATGTTTAGTCATGGAAAGCCCACACGTGTATTTAAAAACTTCTAACTATATTTATTTGAAAATAATTTTAAAGGAATAAGTTTACAAAACGGAATATTTTGCAAAATTTCAATTTTCAAAAAGCAATTTTTCAAAAGTATTAGAATATATTTCACTACTTTTCTCACTTCAGCGACCACAACTTGAATAAAATTCTGTATCGAATTTCACACAACGTTGTAGAGTAAATGTGTCTGGAAGAGCATTTTGTTGAAGTATATTATCCTTCCATCTTTTCAAGAAGCAGATTTGGAATATAAATCAAAAGTTTTGCTGTTATTGATTATATATGATTCTACGCTACAAATTGGAAAAATGTAATGTTTCAAATACGGAAATAATTTGTTTGTTTATCAAAGAACAATATCTATGCAATTATTCTTAAATAATTTATATTAAGATTACTTCGCTTCTTTCCTAATCGTTCCCTCGGTGAACAAGATGAGGAATAAAGAAAAATAACTGGAAACGAATCTTTAATTTTTAAAGACGAATATTCATTCTCCAACGGATAAAGACGGAAATACATTCTACTATAATAACACAATCGCACAAATAATGCTTTTTATATGATGTCTGAAAAATATATGAGAATCTATTTGTTCTTTTAAAACTTTTAATACGGCATCGACTCATTTCATTACCTTTTATCTTTGAACAAAAAAGAAAGTGTTAATCAAAAGAGAATTATATTTTTCATACAAAATTGATTCCCCCCCCCCAAATGTCATTTGTCTCTCTCTCTATTGATTCGATTACTTTTTAGTTTTGAAGACGGCAATGAGCAAAGGTCTCTGTTTCAGGGCTGAAGGGTTGAGAAACTAATTCTGCTACAGGTTTGTCATGCTTGTGGGTCTGACGAAACGTTAAAACACAATCGAAATATGAAGCACACCTCAAATTTAAAGTTTAGAATAAATCTGTTGAAAATTAAATGTCCTCCCGCTGATGTGGATACCGGTTCAAATGTCACCCTCCTTACTTGAACAAGGCTCAGAATATGAGATCTGTCTCAAAATAGTTCTCGTATTGTTTCAAAACGAGATATTCATATAATTAAACTAAACTCCTGTTTTGAAATAGCTACACTAAAGTTATTTAGGGGACAAACCCCATAAATTTAAAACATAAATAGATAGCGAGGGAAGTATCCTATGAGAGTATGAGCACTTTCTCTCCAAACGATCCACCATTTTCCTGTTTCGAAGCGTAGAATATGCCACCAGGTCACTATAGCTGCTAAAGTCTTTAAACGTTGATGACCAAATTGATATTTACTGAGGCTCATGTGTAGCCAGCCTCATCCGAGCATTGTTCAGAATAATGAGATTTGTACTAAAATATCTCTCGTGTCGATCGAAATGAGATGTTAATATAATTAAACTTAACTCTCATTTTGGTAGTTAAACCAGGATTATTTCAGGAACAAATCCCCTCAATTAAAACCGTTGTCAGATATCGATGGAGTTTCCTAGGGTGGCTTTTCCTCTCTAAAATATTACACATTATTGAGAGGACATTCAACAATGCCTGATTTTGCGGGTTCTTGATTAATTTGGTTGCTTGGCAAATTTGATCAAATTGAGTCTCAAGCTCACCACTTTCCTATTCTGAAGTCGAGAATCTGTTACCAAGACACTGCAACTGTTCAACTTTTTGAGTTCGATGACCAAATCGCTAATACTTTTTGTTATCTTTTAATTTTTCTCATTTTAAATCTGTAAACAAAAGAAATGTAAAATGTTTTATAGCAACACAAAATCTTAATAAAATCAATTCTTGTAACATCGCAATTTCACGATTAACGTACGCGTGCATTTCATTTAATGATAAATTAACACTGCTTTTCGTTCTGCTGTAAGTGTTTCTTGATCCTTTAAGAAATGAGATATTTAAATTCAATCAACAATGAAAAAATTAGCACCGATCAAATCATTCTCATTTTTTATTATTTAGCAATATTTATTTTTTACTTTGAATCCATCAACAAAACTGAAAATATTTTATAGCAATATACATTCCTAATGAAGGCAATTATAGTGACATTGCGAACATCATGCAATTTACCATGTATTTGCTCATCATTTTACAATGAGTTGCGACATTTATTCTTTTTCCTTTTTCGAAATATGCAAGATAATTTTATGGCAATAAAATACTAATTCAATTTTTGCGACATTACATTCGCGTAATCAACGTAACCTGTGTCATTTCCGAAAGAATTTTACATTGTTTTACGCTTAAATATGACATAATATATGTACCAGATATCAAAATTGAATCAAGACTGCCCTTTTGAAGACCATGAATTAACTCCAATCATTAATATATTCTTACTCTTCACAGAAAGAATAGATTTTAGAACTCTGGTACCCTTCGTATGCCTTGCAGTAAGTACTCTTTGGACCTCCGAAACAATTATGAATCTGATGCTCTGTAAATCCGGCAGCGACAAACTGCTATACCTGAGAAAACAATTTTAGATATTACAGTAACTTTAAATTAAAAGTTATGTTTCCAAAATTCCACTTTGAATATTCTCATATAAATTAGTATCCAATGTACGCCCGTTGTTGCGAATTATATCTGACCATAAAATAAAATTTTACGATAAAAAAAAATATGACGAAACATCAAATTAGGATACATTATTTGTTTCACTAATGCGATTTTTTTTTTGAAATACCGATTATTCAATTCAATGCCAATTCCTTAATAAATCACTCTTTTTCTTCAGTTTCATGCATGCGTAATTGTGTACTAAATCCTGCTATCGTTTTGTATAGGCGAAGTAAAATTTGAATTAAAACTATCTGAAAAATCATCAAACATGTCAAATTTATACAAAAAAAAAAAAAAGTCTGGAACTTGCTGTAGCTTTTCCTTTTTGTAGCGACTCGTCCTTTAGCGGCAACACTGTGGCGCCATAGTTCATTTTGCATAAAACTGTTAAGGTAGTCATAATAATTTAACCACTCAGTGTATTTATCTGTTGAAAAATGTTGGTGAAGCATGGATATATTAAGCGAGAGCGATGAAAGAAAGATCTATTAATAGCCACAAAAGAAGAAAATTTAAAATTGAGTTTAAAAAATATGAAAAGAATTTTTGTAAGGAATTTATGATTTTTGCACTTGAATTGGAAATTTAACAGTCGTTTACATTTTCCCCTTTATTACCAGTGAATAGTAGGGTTTGACGGTTTTCAAAACCCGGTTTTAGCTGCTAGACGAATCGGTCCCAAGACCGGTTTTTTAAAGTAAATTTGTCCATTTAAAAACCGGTTTTTAACTTAAGAAAATCGGTCTTGGGACCGATTCGTCTAG
This sequence comes from Argiope aurantia, assembly GCA_026543865.1. Lineage (NCBI taxonomy): Eukaryota > Metazoa > Arthropoda > Arachnida > Araneae > Araneidae > Argiope > Argiope aurantia. The sequence goes on along the minus strand of JAPMOR010037819.1, from coordinate 572,030 downwards.
CAGCTGAAGGGTTAGGCCGACGAGATGTCAGTTTATTAACAAGTGAAGGTATATTTGAATTTGTTAAATGAACTAAAAAGTTTATACACTGAAATAAGTTTGAAATTATTATATGCTTTAGAAGAACGAATTCAAGAAAGAATACAAGTAGAATTAGCAACTCTTTTGTTGTATTTGCAAAATCCACAAAACATTTCTAGTTCAGCGAAGAAATCTAGTGTACTTTCTTTAGTTTCAAAAACCGAAATTATTAAGTTATCTGGAAAGATATTGTCTAGAATATTTCCAAATTCTTATCTGGAAGCCGATTCTGTTGAAGAGCAAATCGAAGAAACTACTCATCCGAGTAATGCTTTTTTAAAAGAAGGCATGGAAAAATCCCTTCATAAAATTCTTGAAGACCCTGAAGAAAAACTTGCAAATCCAAAGACAATGAAAGCTGAATTTTCATTGTTTGAGGCAACGAATAAAAAAAATATAAAACTTAGATTTGTTATTTGATGCCATGAAAACTATAAAACAAGTTCAGTAGCTAGTGAACGAGCATTTTCAATTGCTAGCAATATTGTGTCCAAAATAAGAACAAGACTTAGCTACCGTTCAAGGGATATCTTAGGTTTTTTAAAATCCTATTTTCTTAGGAAAAATTAAAATTAGTGAAAATAAGTATTATTTGAAATTTTCGTTTGAGTTTTCGTTATTTTGTGTAAGTAATATGTATATGTAATCCTTAATTTTTTTATATATATTTTGACTTTGATATTGATTTCGTTTATTTGTAATTTAATATTAATTAAATAAAATATTTTTTCCTATTCTAATTTTTTTGGCAGAAATTCGGAAACCGGCTAAAACCGGTTTTTTGGAAATATTGAATTCGAAAACCGGTTTTTTAAAAAGTTGGGTTTTGTATAAACCCCTAGGGAATAGTATAATTTATATTTTCAAAGTTATATCAGTTCAAAAACAAATTATTAATTTTAATTACCTTGAATCATTTTATCATCAAAATCATTTCTCTCGCAATTTTTTTCACCTACATGCCCATCAAGCATTACAATTTTTTTTAAGACAAAGCAAGAAGAAATACTTTTGTATCATCACACAAGGTTCCAAAAAAAGCCCGATATATTTTACTGACATTTCTAAAAATGACGGAATATATCATTTATGGTCTTTTGAAGCATTGGAAAAAAAAATTGTATTTAAATTACATCTACCAATAATATTTTAAAAATAAGAATAAAAATCTATGGAATGCATATAAAGAATTAATTTTTCAAGACATTAGACTTCAGATTTCGAAATTAATTAAAACTACTTAGTTTTGCCTGACATGATATCGTTTTCTTTTTTTTTTAATGAAGAATGAAAGAAACTGACGTTATATAAATCAAGAGTAAAAAAAGGTAAAATTTTACAAATTATTATACTACTGAGAAAACGGAATACGATAAATTGTAAAAGGCAAGCATTGCTTTGACACTGAAACACTTTATTGAAGGAAATTTGACGCAATTATTTCTACATTATTTTTATTGAGGGGGAAAAAAATCCACGAATATATTTATTATATAAAATGAAAATTCCTTTTATTTGGAGTCGTTTTGATTAAAAACTATGCTGTTATAATGGCAAGTATGTTAAAAGATGCTATTCATAATTTATAATAGCAATTAATAAATAAAGATATATCGATATATATTGGATGATATATCGCGATGAAAGAGTTCAGTACCCTAAAAGCTAGTCTTCTGAAAAAGGTGACTTATGAAAATGATAAATTTTTTCAAACTATCAAACTGAGTAAAGATTTTCCTCATTCATTAAACGGTAGAGAAATAAATATATTCTTAAAGGATGGAATCTTTTAAAAACCATGCAATTTGCACTTATGAAAAAATTAGAAGTCAATCAAAAATGATTATCATTTTGCCTTATGTCATTAAAATACATTTATATTTGCTTTCATTATAAGTCTAGATCAAAGGTACAGCGTCTACTGTTCAGACATACAGCACTATGTAGTGCAACTGACTACCATGAAAGGGATTTTTTTTATATATTAAAATTGGAAATTTTGATCTTTTAAAATATGTAATAAATGCAAAACTAAGTAGAAGTAAGGTCAGCATTCGCAAAAGAATAATGAATATATAAATGAAGGCAATTAAAAATCAATGAAGAATATCAGTCAAAAGTATAACACTCTCAACTACTATGAAATTTTGATTTGACTTATTAATGCATTAAGCTAAATTTCAGTCACTGGTGACTGCCACTATAACTTTTGTTCGGATCGCGTCAGCCAGTGTTTGGTTGATTACCAGCTTTCTGATGAAATCGGAACGTAGCTAAATGAAAAATATATTAAAACAGGCTTTGCGTTTAATATATTAAATATATATACAATTATATAATATTCCATAATTTAACTATTTCTTGTAATAATGATGATAAATTTCATTTAAATATTAATTATAAGAGAGAATCCCTTTCCAAAATCTTCTGTTGGTTTCTTTTATCGAAGAAAGCTATGTTTACTTAAGTCAATAACGGAATTTATTCTTTGAAAACCCACAAACTTCCCCTTTTTAAAGTCACGGTAAATTTTGTAAAAAATCATAATAAAGTGAAAAAAAATTCGTTTTTATTAGATAAAAAAATTACACATCGACCGCATCAAAAAAAAACATTTATACTGACGTGTATATAGGTCGAATGCACTTACCTGGTTAAATGTTTAGTTAATTAGTTTTGATATTTAAATTTTATTTAGAACAGCGTTTGTGTCATATTCTTTAGAAAGAGAATAAGAATTGAAGTTAAATGTGATAAATATTGTAAATGTAACAATATAAAAAAACCTATCTACCTATCTAAAATAAACAATTACCTCTTAGTCTTCTAGCCCCTGTGAATCGTCCCAATGGCTAAAATGGGCATTTTTTCCAACAATTTTTCAATATTTTTGCTTTTGGACTTAGAGAACTTACCTCTTTTAGCTTTCAATCTGTAGTTTACTGCCAACATGAGAAATAAGAGACAACAATCAAATTTCAAATAATGAAATCAATTGAATGCATAGATTCAAACAAACTTTCAATTGAACAAAAAATTTTATTACATTTACTACATTCTATGACTAGATAACGACTTCTACAACCATAAATGTCCCTCACTTCCTCAAATTAAGCCATCAAATGCTGAATTCCACAAATTCATTCAGGTTCACGACATTCAGTTAATCAAACTATGCAGTAATCAGTTGTAGACGCGGTACAGGATACAATCGTATTGTATTTAATCATATTCACATCGATTTGATTCAACTAATACAGACAATTGCTATGAGACAAAATAGATTGAAAGGTGCTTTAAATATTCAACTACGTCTAGAGGAAAGAATAATGAGCCTGAACATGAGCACAATAATTTCAGACAACAAGAAATGGAAATAGAATAAGTTCTAAGGATTTTAACAGAGAAAGTACAAATAAATAAATAAAAATAAATCATTGACTGAGAACTAAGAATGATAAAATAGAAAAATGAACTATAATTTAAAATAAGATGAAAATCGTGTTAACTCTTGCTACTCCTTTAATTTGCGACAGACTTTTGGGTCAAATTTACCCACTGTTGTTTTGCTTACTTACTGGTAGCATAATAAATAACAAATGATGAAAACTGAAAATATATTACATGCAAGAACAAAGCTATGATTTTTAACAAAAAATAGATATTTATAATCCATTAACATCCTTGATAAAAAATTTTAATATACTTAATATCAATCAAACCATACTGAAACCAACGTTGTAACAATGCAAGACAATATGCTTCCATGCACGGAAAAGAATATTTATATATTATAGTAACATGCGCATGCTACAAATAATATGTTTATAATTTCAAAAACACAATATGTTTTTCATGCAAATATAACACCAAGTAGTTAAATATGAAACATCTCCAACACATTCAACACATACTTCTGGCAAGTGATGCTGGTTTTGAGAATGGTTTTTACAAACCCTCATATTTCACATTTGAAGACTAAACTAGTTTTGTTGACACTTTTATACAATATAAAACGTTTTCTTTTCCTGGTAACTGAGCCAGTCTTTTCAGCAGCAATGTTTGTTTCATTTTACCTCATGACTTCTGCTTTTAAAAATATAACACCAAGTAGTAAATACGAACCACTTTAAATTACATAGCGAGTACAAATGATGGACCCAATTTTAAAAAATCGCATTTCTGAAATTACTGCACATATTACAATAAGTGATACATGAATTTAAAGAGAAATATACTAAGATTTTTTTTTTCAATTACAAATGTCCGATGTGTGACCCTCTTGTTACACAGCATACGTCCAATATGTAACCCAGTTCGTTCCAAACATTTTGTTTTATCTGCTATCTTTGACATAACTCCAGAAAAAGAAATCAATGAGACAAGACATTGTTTATGTACCACCAATACCGAAAACACTGCCAGAACTTAAAGAACGCATTTGTGTAGCATTCAGAATCTTTGACAAAGTGATTTTACAAAATGTTTGGAACGAACTAGATTGCAGATTGGACGTATACCGTGTAACAAGAGTGTCACACATCGAGCATAGTTAACTGAAAAGAAAAAAAAAAATTGGTATAATTCTTTTTAAATTCATGTATCACTTATTGAAATATGTGCAGCAGTTTCGAAAATATGATTTTTTAAAATCGGGTCCATCATTTGTACTCACCTTGTCACCAAATAGTTAAATATGAAACATCTCCATCACATTCAACACAAACTTCTGGCAAGTGATGCCGGTTTGAGAATAGTTTTTACAAACCCTCATATTGCACATTTGAAGACTAAACTAGTTTTGTTGACACTTTTATATAATATAAAATATCTTCTTTTTCTGGTAACTGAGCCAGTCTTTTCAGCAGCAATGTTTGTTTCATTTTATCTCATGTCTTCTGCCTTTGAAAACCTGCATCTGGGCAAATGTTCTTCAGCTACAATCTGTGGTTTCACAGGAGAAACGCTCTAAAAAGTTTTGACGATTCCGTATTGTGTTAGTTTATGGTCGACTCTGAGCTTTCAAGAGAATGTAAACATATTATAAAGAGAAGTATCCAAAATATTTAAAAAAAAGAAAATTTGTGGTCATCTATTGGTTTTCCTTTTCACCTGTAGTTAATAACAGTTTATCATATCCACTGCTCCTTTAGTTGCATTATATCAAGAATGATATTAGGTATTTTATGAGCAGAATTGCTTATAGTCATCCTGCTGAAAGCTGTTCTGTAATAACACACATTTGCTCTTCTTTAGTACATAAAACACGAGTCGTATCCTTAGTGAAGGCAAATATGGAGCTGTTCACATCATGATTTTTTTAGTCTGCTTGAGTCCAGGGGAAATGAAGATTCTACCTTTCCGTATAGTTGATGATAACGTCACCTCACCCCTACACACACAAAAGAAAAATGTAAACATTGATACAATAACAGTGAAAGGATTGCACAAACATGATATTAGCATCTCCTACACACAAACAAGAAAAAAGATGCAATAGATTAAATAAAATTTATATGTACTAGTAAAATTTATGCGATTAAATAATTATTAAATACCATTAACGAATATAATTAAGTACAAATCTCTGTATTATTAACTATATTCGTACTTATATAAGCATTTATAAGATCTAAAATAATAGACACAAGTTTGACTTTTTTTTCCTGCGCCGATAATTACAGTACTATTAAAAGCTACAGAATAAACAATATCATATGACCAGGTAATAGTTTAAAAGATATTCTCAGAATACATCTGTATGGGACAAAAAAGACCCGAAAGTCGCAACAGGGCTAATCGCGCATGCCACATAATTATTTAAATACCAAGTGGTCAAAATGTTGTTCAAGTTCTAGTTTAGTTTTACTTACATTAACGTCCCGTTTTAAAGCAACACTAGGGCTATTTTGGGACGGACCTCATAATTTTGAACCGCGGTCAGATGACGAGGACGACATCTGAGTTGGCACCCCCTCTCCACACACCACACCAGCGGGGGGACGTTTGGCTCTGACAGATTTAACGTGCAACAGACTCCCTTACACGACGGTTCTTCGATGGAATCGAATCTCGAACCTGAAACCTTACGACTCACGAGCCGAGACCTTACCATCAGGCCACCTCGGCCCATAAAACTTTGTTCAAGGTCCTAAAAAATGCATATAAGTAATGATATGAAAATGTGCCCTGCATTAAAAACAGAATAAGATTCTTTTACAACAAAACGTGTAGTTTAAAAAGTCACAGATAGATTAGATGATTTTAGCACGAACGTATCTTTACGTATTATTCAAAGAAGTTCATTATAAAAAAATGACTATCCTCACTGTTATTTATTCGACTGACGTATCAATTTGGTGTATATATAAAGTTACTTAACGATTGTTGCATGCAAATTCCAATAAAGGAGAAGCAGCAGCAGGAACAAGTTAAATTCTGCGGTGGGGCTATTTGAAAGCAAGAGTATATTAATCATGTCCTCTTCTGATGTACTTGAAAGAAGTTTATTCCGAGGAAAATAGTATCCATCCCTCCGAACAGGCTAGATTTTGCAGCTTTGCATATTCTCACTCACCTCGTCTCTCATCTTGTAGCCAAAAGCATACGGATTACTTGGTATACCTGAAAGTACTTAACTATACTGAATGTCACTTTTTTTCAGGTATATTTAATCTCTATTCTACTTTTTTGTTTATGAAATGGGCTTAGCTTAAAAAAACATCCAAAATATTTTATAAATAAGAACAAGAGTTCAGCAACTTGTTACAAGTTGACAGCAATTAACAACTAGTTAACGACAAAATTAACTCGTTCTACATATCAAACGGATAGTTCAATCGAATAAATGATCAAATAAAATCACTCGCCTTTTGTTTTTATGATAATCCCCATTGGTATAATTTTAGAACAAGTGATATATATTAATATAATATATATTTGTGCAATATATATATATTGTGATAAATATTTCAGCGATAATACATTTAATTTCTTTTCTCTGCATTTAAATTCGGAAAGAAAAACGTTAACTTCCTACTCGAATGAGTTTTTGGTATTTTCCTCGCTATTATCAAAATCTATTTACTGTAACTTTATTGCCAGGCATTTACTTGGCAGTGCGATTAACATCATGAAACTCCTAGAATTGTAGGAAAGCAATTCTATATGATTCACTTTCAAAGTGAAGAAACAATTCCATTTCGAATTCGTAAAAAGTTAAGAGCACGCTGCCAAATGCCTTTTTGTTTTTCACTTTTCCATAGAGAATGTTTCATTAAGGATTGACATATCTGTTAAGAATCGTCAGTAAGACGGAAATTCCTGTTAAGTAGAACAATAAAAGATGAAATCCAACTTTTCGTTATTTGTCAATATTGTTACATATCAGGTTTTGAAAATGTTCCCAAGATTACAATGCTTTTAGACATTTTTTTTAATGAGATCTTTAGTAAAATGTCACTGATTTCTTGGTATATTTTTCAGTAAAATTAATGTTGTCAAGAAACAGGATATTTGATTTTTATTAATATTATTTTTAAATATAATAAAGAGATTAGTAGAATCCACAGAAAAATTTTCAAGGGAAACTTAAGCGCAAGGCAAAATTATTCCTTTTCACATAAATTCATAAGATTCTGAGTGGTTTAAATTCTTTACTCCATGTTTTTGAGACAAATCTGTTTCATGGGGGGAGGGATTAGCTAAGCAAAACTTTACCACTCATTTTATGACTCAACAACTAAAGCAAGTTGAAATATGTTTAATAATATTACAGTTCAGATAATATTAGTTTCGCCACATTGCAGTTTCATCAGGAATTCACTTTTACAAATCTAGATTGCATTATCAATTGCTGACAGATTAATTTTGTTTGTATGGATTTGCAAAGCCTTGTGCAATTCTTTCTCTATCTTTTTCTCTTTTTTTTTTAATTCGGTGTTCGGTAGAAATAAGCATCCACAAATTTTAAATCATTATTCTATTTCCAGCATATAGCATTCTTTTTTTATTATATGCAAATATTCCTCACTAAGAGCAGAGTAAAAACAGCGAAACAATAGAGTGTTGATTCTTTCAAAAATCTTGAATTCCTTTTATACTGCAAAAGGAGCAAAAACAAAAATAAAAACATATTTGCTATGTTGATCAGAAATAAGGGGAAAAAACTATTTTTTCTTAATTATATATCTCGTAATCCAAAAGAAGCTGATATTCAAATATTATGAATAGCGAGACCATTAAATTTTATCACTAGGTATACCGTGAGAAACCCTGTAGAAATAATTGATTCTAAATTATCTTTTCCTCTCAATACTTGAATTTGCCTTCAAGTCAAGATTCCCTTAAAAAGATTGACCTTTAAATCATTGTAACCAAATATATTTTGTTATTTCGTTATGAGATCTCTGGTTTGAATAGGTTCTTAGGTTGTAAAAAAAAAAGAGTGTATCCATTAGGTTTTCTTTCACTTTGATCAAACTATTTTAATTTTTAAAGTTCTTGGAAATAAGAGCTTATAAAAAAACCCAAACTTTTGTTTTAAAATTGAAGAAAAGATTTTTCAATTTTGAGCCCCTGGTAATTGTGTCAAGGGCATGTTCTTATTTGCTTACTTCAAACTAGTTATGCAACTGATCTCAATATAAAAATACATTGTTGCAATATAAAAATACATTGTTGCAGGAAGCATGAATATCAAGCTATACAAAAGACATTTAATGAAATTGAACTTAACCTGTATTCTAGTCAAACAAGCTGATTGTCTAAGGTGGGCTAATCTATAGTGAAAACGATAAATTGAAGTAAAAACACATAGGTTTCAGTTAACATTCATATGATGAAAAGGATAGTTACAAATCTTATATTTAAATAAGGTATTTTTTTTAATTCATAAGTATTTAATTAACATTCCACTGGAATGATAAGCTCCAAAATATTTTAGTCAAAATGAGATAACTGATTTACGATTTTCAAAATATTGAGAAATTCATATATTTATTTCTTTAATGAAATAAATGCCACAAGTCATTAACAAAATACAATAAACATTTCAAAAATCAAAAGAATTATTGTTTTGACTGTTTGATTTTAAAATTTTATTCATAAAGCTTTCTTGTTTGATGGATAATTACTTTCTTTGAAGTCATAAAAGAAAATTTTCTTGAAGTCATTCATAAGAAGATGCAGTCAGTCTTCATTCTGACTGGATATTCTTATGAATGATTCTTCAACATTTTCATTTACTCTAACTTCTCATTTTTGAGGCCTACATTTAATAACTGAAATTATTTATTTATTTATTTTGCATTATCTAACTAAATCAGGGCTGGCACAGATTTTCTATCAGGCAAGAATATAAAACCATCTGAGCATGTTGCCAATTGATGGTCAGCAAATATGTCCTGATTTTGCATCCATATAAGCATTTAATATATAGAGATATTTATCAAATATTCATGGCTCAAAAAAAAGTTAAAAACTGTAGAAAATATTTATAATAAATACATTGAATATACATATAGGCATTCAATATATATAAAAAACAATGAATTACAATTTATCCAGTACTAATATATATTGTAGATGAGCATTTTCTGTTTCATTTTTTAAAATTTATTTGCACATTTTATAGTAAGATACACCTGCAGTCTGAAAATATACATGAGTTTGAAAATGTTAAAATTAGATGAAGTAAATTAAAAACTCTATAAAAGAATTATCCTGCACCATCTGTAAAAATTTCAATGCAAATGATATTTACTATCTGAAAAATGTAATTTAATCTACGAAGATTCAAAATAAATCATTTCAGAGTTAAAGAAATCAATGGAAAATACAACTTTATGCAAAAGTAAAATTCATTTCCATTCCTATATATATTTCCATTTGTATGTGTATATATGTATTTTCTAATCTAATTTAAATCTTAATTAATTTCTTAATTTTGATCTTAAATAGCCAATGTTACTTCATTCTAAATTGTTCTCTTCTTTCCCAATTCAAATCGTACTTTTATTTTAATTATTTCTAACATAGGATCTACAAAATTGCTAATTATTTTCCCATACTCTGAGTGAAGGGGGGGAAAATATCAGACATCTACATACTTCTTTAAAACATATCCAAGATTCCCTTTCTTAAGCCGAAACATGGTAAATTAATCCCCGTTAGAATTGCATAGCAAAATCACGGTATGGGAATAATCTCAATTATTTTGCTCTTATGTTCTGTTGTGAACATATGTTCTGACTTTTGTCCCCTTGTAGAAATTATGGCTCTTGTGATTAAATAAATTGAAATTCTAAAACTTTCTTCTTTTTGACCATGCATTTGCAAAATTATGCTTACACACATATATATAATATTACAATAAAACATTGCTAAATAACCATATATAATAAAAATATCTATGCATGAGTAAACTGTAAAAAGAATTCATTTAACTACAAAACATGCAGTTCAAAACTAAATAAAGATTTTTTACCTTAAAATAAAACAGATGGCATGTCACTTGCATGAAGAAAAATCTCCAGACTTTTCATATAAAAGTACATCAAGATCTAGTAACATCTATTGGTAATTTATTTACATCGTACTATAATAATGAAAGTCATTTATGAGTTGGATTAAGTTTCACAAATGAATCTGATCTCAAAATTCTTTTTCAGATTCATCAATATATGGAGTTCATTCAAAATAAACAGACTGCCGAATATTTAAAAGATTCACTGAAAAAGTTTTATGGCATAAACAGTTTTCATTGTTATAAATATTATGAAGATTCCTAAAAAATGATCAGTTCAAAACTGCTATGTGATGCATATTGCACATATCCTTTTTCTTTGACAATGTAGTAATGAAGCAAAAAAATCATACATTTCTGAGAATAATTATTGTTTCATATTTCTTTCGTGTGAGCATGATAATGTCTTTTTAAATCCGATCAAGTGAAACTTTACAGCATACTTCATAGAGAAATGTTACTATACATTTAAATGAGATTTTAATATGAGTGAGATTAAGTGTTTACTTAACAGACATGTGGTCTTCCTTTTTCCTGGACACAGTAATGTCTATCTAACTAAACTTTCAAATGAAATATCTCACCACACAATTCACAAACATATTCCATGTTATGTGCAAGATGATATCTAGAAAAAGATTAGTATACATATGATTTGTAACACTTGTCACACAAAAACAGTTTCTCATCCGCTTGAATACGGTAATGGTCATTTAATTGCGATTTTATGCAGAATATCTTAGTGAATACTTCATATGCTTATGGGTTTTTTTTAAAATTATTTTTTATGAATGATATGTCAATTTAAATCTGATTCAGTTAGAAATAATATATTGCATACTTCAATAGCAAACAGTCTTTCTTTTGTACAAAGATGGTATTGCATATTTAAACCCCATTTTTAGGAAAATGATTTAAAGCAACTTTTGCTAATATATGGTCATTTTTTTTGTATGAACATGGTTATGTTCCTTTAAAATAAATTTCCTGTAAATTGTCTTCTGCATAATGCACAAATGTATGGTTTTTCCACAGTACGAGTTGAATGATTTCTTACAGAAGCTTGAAGTGACAATGATATGCAACCTTAAAGGCGTATGAAGATGTAATCTTCTGTGTGCATTTCAGAATGAACACGGGAATACATATTTAAACTACATTTTTTGGAAAATCTCTTTAAGCAAACTTCACAGATAGATGGTTTTTTTGTATGAACAGGGTGGCGTTCCTTTAAAATAAATTTCTTTGGAAGTGCCTTATTGTATGGCTCACAAATGTATGGCTTTTCCATAGTATAAGTAGAACGATCCCTTACAGTGGATTGGATTGCAAATGACATGCAACATTCATCACACACGGATAGTTTTTCTTCAGAATTAACACGGGCATACACATTTAAACTACTTTTTTTGGAAAAATTTTTTAAACAAGTTTCACAGACATATGGTTTTTCTTTAATACGAGCAGGATAATGTCCATTTAAAATAAATTTATTGGGAACAGTCTGCCTGCATGGTTCACAAATGTATGGCCTTCTCATGGTACGAGCAGAATTTCTTAAAGTAGCTTGAAGTGAAAACGATATGCAACATTCATCACATACAAACAGTTTTTCCTTAGAATGAACAAGGGAATGCATACTCATATCAGATTTTCGAGTAAATGACTTAAAGCAAGTTTCGCAGATATACGGTTTTTCTCTTGAGTGAACACGGGAACGTTCTTTTAAAATAAATTTCCTGGAAAATGTCTTACTGTATGGCTCACAGATATATGACTTCTCCATAGTATAAATATAATAATATAAAGCAGATTGAAGAGAAAATTGTTTAAAACATTCAACTTATATAGTCTTATTTGTATGAATAGGATAATAACTATTTAAAGAAAATGTTTACTGCTTTACTGACTATCTCACATATGAGGTTTTTCTTTAGTATAAATACCCTAATTTGATATAAAAAAGATTAGCCACACATTGCAGATCAAACTGATTTCGATACACACTATATTTGTTTCAATGAGAGTTTTAAAAAATGAAGTTTAAGAATTTTATGTTTCTTCAAGTCGGAATCAAAGCAATAAGTTTCGAAATCAAAGCACAAGTTGAAGTTTTTGTTATGAAATAAAATAGTTTGCTCATCATACAATCAAGTTTCACTAATTCATTAATGAATAGAACGTTTGAATTCATTTAAAGTGAAGGATCTCTATTTAAAAAAAAAAAAAAAAACATTTGTTGACATACCTTTGTTGCAAGTGAGAAACCTCACATGAAGGACTGAACAATTATTAATATAATTAATGAATGATAGTTGAATTACCGAAAAACACTTCTGGGAAAATGGCGCGAAAGCCCATTCATTCTACTGTTCTGCTACTAGACTGCCCAACTGTTAACTTTGCGCTGGAAATTGAATATATTTTTTTCAGAAACGGATGAAGTTTTCTACATACTAAGGATACATTTTAAAGCTTTCCTTAATCCAAGCAAAGCTTTTAGAAATATTATCGCACAGAATACGCAGATTTACATTCTCAGTAAAACACTTCTGTTTTCCAAATCAGAAATGATTTATTGATTGATATCTAAGATGCATGCTTCATTTATTAAAACCGTCCGCATTTAGGTTATGTATTGAAAATGTTAAAAATGATTACGTAGCCAACTTTGAGAAATATTCCACTGTGCAATCATAAAATTTTCCTTAGGAGCTGTTATTCAATCGTGATAAGACATTTATTAGTATATATTTTTTTTGGAGCAGAATTAAATCGTCCCTACAAGAAGACCGAGAGTCGTAGTAGAAAGTGTTTCTAAAGAGAAAAGATATTCTTAATAATATTAGAATTGTATTGATATTTTTAAGGTATTGAAGCAGTTCGTAACAATGAAATTTGCTGCCAGAAATTGAGCTGAGTTTTCTGAGCTCGAGTAAGTATACTTTTACTTTGGCGAATCACGTGTTGAAAGATTAAAAGATGAAGGTTATAGTTCAGAACGAAATTTAAATCAGAATTAATCGAAACGTACCGGAAATAGTTAAGACTGTCATTAGACGGAAATCCTCCTTTTTTTTATTTCAGATATTGTTGCAGCTCCTTAAATGAAAGCCGTCTAATTATTTAAAATTAAGGAAACAGACTTATGGAATGAGAGGTGATAGTCCCTATTGGTAGAAAATATTCTTCAATACATCCATGTTTGAATTTGTATAATATCGTGAAGATATCGTAAAAATATTGTTTTGTATTTTATGCGAATAGAGGAAAAGTCGCTCTTCTTGGATTAGGAATATGATGTATAGAAAATGCTAGGTATTTATTTAGAAATGTGGATGAAAACTATTGTTGCTATAAATCCTTAAACATGTTTCAAGGAGTACTATCAGGTTGGCTAAAGCAAAACACTGCATCTTATTTGCGAACGAATGATAAGGAACGATTTCATGTTTTGAAACGTTTCATATACAAGAATTCTGAAAAATTTATTAAGTTTTTCTGTTGAACATCCATTTCTACGCAAGAAAATACTTTATACTTCCTACCAAGAGGCAGCGGTAGAGGTTTATACACTAAGGGGGAAGACAAATCCAACGAATTCCAGCAGAGTTTCTCTAAAATAATTTCAAAATAAGTCGTAATAATTAATTTTGCATTTACTTAAAACAAATTAAGTATTAATTAGCTCATTAAATTTCTTCACCCTCTTAATTTTCTTTTTTATTCAGATACTAATCCTAATTTGCCCCTCATTATCAAAAACTTGCTGAATATTTGTAACAAGAATATTATTAGTATCTTTTCCTGACCATCAAAAGTGTGACAATATTTAAGTCTATTATTTAAGAGACTACTGAGATTTAATTACAGAGACTCTAATTCTAGGAAAATTATAGTTAGACTTCCTTCTAGATCGAAACTCAAGGTATAGCAATAAATCACCTTAATTTGTTGAATCATGATCATGGATATAATTATTCCGACTTTTACAAGAAAAACATTTTTAATTACTATAAATGTGGTTCGAACTTAACTCTTAATCTTCTGGATCGTTATTAATATTTATAAAATAATAGAATATTTAAATTTAATGTAGCATGATTATGGAAGTATTTAATCGCGGGAAATATTTAATATTTATTAACGAGGAAAGACTACTTTGAATTTTGTTCGAATCAAACAAAATTCTCAATCTTCTAGATTTTTCCTTAATGCTGATAGAATATTCCAATTACAACAAATATGAATTATTCGAACAGGGCTGTAGTAATTTATAAATGCTTTATATCGGAAACTGATAACATATGCAGAATAACACTAAATAAAATAAAATAAATCAAAAAATTTCTGAATAGTTTTCCTTGTTAATAATTTTCTTGAAAGCGAAGAGTGTTTCTACTATACATAATTATACGTTTAGTTATATTAACGTCCCGTTTAAAAGCAACACTAAGGCTATTTTAGGATGGACCTCGCAAATTTGAACCGCGGTCAGATGACGAGGACGACGCCTGAGCTGGAGCTGCTCTCTCTTAGCATGAACCATACCCGCTTGTACAATGGTTCTTTGGTGGGATTGGATCTCTAACCTTAAACCCTCCGGTTCCAAATCCAAGACCTTACCACCAGACCATCGCAGTCTTGTATAATTGTCCGAAAATAAGTAATGAATAAAGGCACTGTCAGCACACGAGAAGAATCAAATTCGCATAAAATAACTAAATCTAAAAATTCCTAAAAAGTTTTCCTTATTAATAATTTTCTTGAAATCGGAGAGCGTGTTGAGCTTATTGTTTATTTTATGTTTATTCTTATAAATACCTTTCAGTTCAGTTCAGGAAGAAAAAAAATCATTCACCAGCGGTATCGTGAAGGATATTAGCGATTCCATCGGAACTAATCGATTTTGTTATACATATTCGGGGTGTGTTTCACATTCGTGTGTCTTTTAGCGTAATCATTGTCAAAGAAATTCTCGACAAAGAACAGATTCAACTTTGTATTGAGTGCGTCTGGATGACGTGCCATATTAAATGAACGAATCCATGCTGTTATAAAGGAGACTACATGAAATTAATGTAGAAACTAAATTCAAACAATTTTATGAAATAAACTTTTCAGAAATCCAAAATTAATAAAAATTATTCAATAATTTTGTCATTTCTTTTTTCTTTCTTTTTTTAAGTAATGTCACCTACCTAAAAGAACTTTTTAATTAGGGCTGCAACAACGAGCAAGATTTTTGATGTGTTTCGAGTATGAAGTGCAAGAATTTCCTATTTTTCAGATATGAATAATATAGAATGAGGGAAAGATGGGATGATGTTGATTTTTTAAGAAGGCCTGAGAAAATATTTGGTAAATATATGTACAAATTAATTTTTTTATGTAATGCTTAGTAGAGCATAAAAAATGCACATATGAAAAAATGTTTCATAAATCATTACGATATCTTACTCGAAAGACAATGAAAAGTCTGCAAAAATGCGGCGTCTCTTTTCAATCCCCACCTTGTCTGTTATTTTGCAATATATAGTGCAAATTATTAGCCGAATGAATGACATTTGGATCAAATATCAGAAAATTGCGGACTTCACCTCGTCGACATCTATCACTTTGAGATCTCAGTCGGCCGACTAAAAACTTTCGGGAAAATACGACATCTTTTTCAATCCTTCATCTTGTCGATTATACTGCCAAAAATAGTGCAAATTATAAGCCGAATGAACAACATTTGAATCGGATGTCTGAAGATTTGTGGGCATGACGTCGTCGACATCCATTATATTGATTTCTAAATCGATCGACCAAAAATTATCAGCAAAATGCTCTATATTTTATAGACTTATCACTTTGTTGACTATTTTGCAGACTGAAACCGTTATTTGGATTGTTTACTATAACATGGTTTTTAAATTTTCAAATTCGTTAATGCCCAGCTCTCCACAAATGTTCCGATGCAGTGGAGACTTTTACCTAAGAAATTATAGATTTCTCGTCGACGGGAAGGGGGAAGAGAGGCAAGATAAAGCCGACAGGGGGGTAATTACCCTCTGTCATCTGTACTAATAACGCTCCTGCTTCAACTGTATTTTCTAAAAAATCCATTCTGCTTATTATGCATAAAATAATTTCGTACGTATACTCTTGGCGGAACATGCGTGGAGTAATTTTTTTACCTTTTGCATAATACGCATTTTACGTCAAATGACCTATTTCCAATGAAAAAACTAATCGCAGTCGATATACAGCGCTTGTAAATAAAGTGAAACGCTTCTTTTTTTCAAAATTAAAGGATATCTGGTTATGTTTGAATTATCATGTAGCAAAAGACAGCAAAGACATTCTTCAACGTTTTCGAATGATTTAGATTATCCACATATTCGTCGAGTTCCGTTTTGAAGCATATTTTTTTTCAACAAGAAAATTACAATTTGAAGAGTTATTTCTATACAATGTGCCACTAAGACGTAACTAACCGCGACAAAGCTAACTACAGATTATAATCAATAGAAAAAATTTCATTTTAGAGAATTCGACCAGATAGTACATTTGTCGAGGAAGCATTGAATTATATAGAATTTTTCCTGATTTTGGAAAGTTCTGCAAGAAATCGAAGAGAAATGTTGAGTATTTAGGGAAATAATACTTATTAAAGATTAATGAGACTTTTTGACCAATTGAATAGTATAATTATATAAATTTTAGGTTTATAAGATATGCAGTTTGTCCAGAATATATTTTAGAAGACTGAGTGCCTTCATGGATCCCAAATACTATTTGTTAAAATAAGTGGTTAATAATATTGGTATTACATATTATTTACGGCCTGGAGGATATAATATATGCTAAAAAAAGTGGTATTATGCATGAATATAAATGGAAGAATTAAGCTCTATTAAAATATTTTGCAATGTGTTAATTTTTTAACCATTTTTTAAAAATCTAACTGCAAGTTCTTCATAAACGTACGTAAAAAATTTAAGTTATATCTAATTTGTTCGTTCTGAGAAAGATTTTATGAAGTATTACATTTATAGTTGTGAGTGTGCTTCATTCTTCTGTAATTCTGTGTTTTTTCAGTTAATAGATCATAGTTCTATCTCAAGAGAAAATAAATTTAACGAAAACATTTTTTAAAGTACATATTTTCATTAGTATACTTAAAGTAGTTTTTAAAAATCTTATTTATTCTTTATTTTTTAAGTCTTTTAATAATGATTCAATGTTAGGAATAATAAATTTTGAAATTTTTTCTTCAAATTAATTTCTTCATTTTTTAAAGATCAATTCCATTGAAATGACACTACCTATGTAGAATCGAAATTTATTAAATTAACGGTTAAGGGTTCCGTATACATGCCACCTACAATTTTCAAACGTAATGTTATCCTATGGAGAAATATTTTAAGTCTATTAAGTTTGCTATTGCGGTTTCTTTCTTATGAAGTCAACTGCAATCAGTAGAAGGAATAAAAACACAGGCTTCTGCCAAAGGAATTTTTTCTCGGACTTCTCAAAGTATTTTTAAATATTTATTAAAAGTCGCAAAACTTCAACTTCGCACATTTAAATAATTCTATAAAAAATTTTATCGTAAATAAAATAAAAATAGCAAAATAGTAGCATCAGTATTGGTATCTTCTTTCCGATGCATATTTTTTTTTTAAATGTGTAAAAGCAGTATTTTAGTCCTAAAATTGGAAAAATAATTTGCACTCCCCTCCAATGCTCCTTTAACTCCTCCTATTCGCGGAGGAATACACTATAAACCCACCCTTTACAATCTGATTTATTATCTGGTCTTCACTAGGTCTTAAAATCTCCCCCTCAGCATTATCTTCTTTCCGCCTTTCTTTCTTTTTAGTTTATTTACCATCACAGCTGTGGTCTTCACAATCCATACTTGTTTCTATCGCATTCTTGGAAACAAATTTAGTAGACTATTTTTAAGTATATGATTATATCTATCTGTAAATTTGCAAATCGTTTATTTTTCTTGCTCACATGTTTGAAATATTGAGGGGAAATTAACGGAATATGGATTATCGAAGAAAAAAATAGCAATAAAAGCAAAAAAATTCCCATTCTGGAAATTAAACAAAGATGAAACAACAATTGTAAATAAAAACCATAAGTATTATTTTCAAGTGCAGGGCCAGTTGCATATTACACAAAGATGCTTTTGTTTATTTGCAATGCGGACGGAGAAGGGGCAAAAAAACATAGAAAATAATTCATGATTCAATATTTTGGCAACAAAAAATGGAGAAAAAATTGAGCTTCTCTTATTTTGACTGTTTGCTGCCAGAACTTGTTGATCCCAGATATCCGAGATCGATGAAAATTCAGGATCCTTCTGCTATTATAGAGGCCCAAAACAAAAAAAAGGAGAAAACACAATAAGAATGTTTCTGAAGCTTTTTGTTCTCTGGTCACTTTTATAACTGTACTTTTTTTGTATATAATTCGTTGCTATTTTGCCTACGTTTTTTTTTACCAACGTTTTATATATTTCATATTGTACATAGCATTTATCTTATTTATATATTTTGCAATAAATGATAATAAATTGTACTCTAAATGGAAAAGTAATATTGATTTTATCAGAAAAATAATTACAGGAATTAAATTCATTTAAAGGGTGGTAAGATATAAGAAAATCTATATTCTCTTTTATTTACTAATATTTGAATATTCTCATATTTCTGAATTAATTTTCTTCAAAATCGCTATAATCTTTTCTCATAAAAGGAAATGCATGTGTATGTATGTATATTACATTTGTTCACTAAACAATATCTTTATCGAAAAAATTAAAAAAAAAAAACGTGTAAAATCCTTTTTTTTGCTTGCTTGTTAACGATTAATACAATTTAATAGCTTTATTTTATGTTTCTAGTTGTGATTTTGCTAATATTTATCAAGTTACGAGCAACTCCGTGCAAGTACTGCTAATTATATTAGTGGTTTGGGAGCTATTTCAGAAATCTTAAATAAAGCTTTCAGAGAAATGTTCATGCATCCTTATCATTAGGTTAAAATTTCAACAGCAACATGACAACTAAGTAATGTTTTTTTTTTTTTTTTAATCTATATTAACATCTCTGTACCAATATATTTTACTATTGATCGTTCCTCTTATTCATGTATCTACATTGCTTATCTTTGGATAATGAGAAAATAATTGTTTAATGGAACAAGGAAATGCCCTTAATGTAATAAATTATTGGATGTATAAGAATCAATGCTAGTGAAATTAATTATATTAGATAAGAATATAATCTGTAATGCGCATAAATAATGCTGAATGAGAAAGCTTTTGTATTAGTTGAACTTTAAATACTTTCGTTTTTCAAGTTTCTATTTTAGTTGAGATTATTGAAAATTAGAGCAACATTTCTACCAAGTTTTTTAATTGAATCTCACTAAACATTTTTTAAAATTTTAGTTACTTACAAATAAAAAAAATGGCTGATAAGCCTTCAGGAATGCGAAACAGTTTTGACTTATTTCGGATGTTAGAGAAATGTTTGCGGTCGCTTTACTCTTTTCTTTGTTAAATGCAGGTGACCATATTATACATATTGTGAAATATTAAGAAAAGAATTGTACAGAAATTAGACTTAATTTTTTTAAAAAATTGTAACCCTTTTTTTATTTTCATATTAATTAAGTAAAAATTATTACAAAGCCAAGATGAATTTTCAGATTGAAACATTCCAGAATTCTGATACGAAATCCTGGCTAAGAGGATGAATGGTGATATTGGCAAAATTCAATAAATAAATAAAACAAAAGAAAAGAAAAAATCATTCAATTAATGGTTTAAAAATTTCAAAAAACAGGAGACATTTAATCTAATTTTACAATTTAATTTATTATTTATTTCTTCCAATTTATGCACATGATCTTATTAAGTTGGTTATATTTCACTTTTAGAAAAGCTAATTAATAGAATTTATCCTAACATTATTTTAAAAATAACTATCTTTATTTTTTCTTTTTAATATGGTACAAATGAGTCATTTAATTAAAATTTAGGATATTCTCTTTTTGCGAAAATAAGGCAGAAATTAGGAGCATCCCAACTACACAGAAACACCAGGTCATATCAAATACGTCACATGAGTTGAAAAATTCCCCTTAATTTTATTCATTTCCTTCCACATTTAAGTTTATTTAATATTTTTTTTTTAAATAAATAATTTACTTATAAAATTTTAAAGAAAATTTAGGGACATTTTATTAAAATTCGCTGTAGGTACTAAAACTATTGAGAGAAAGGATTGAACCCATTCTTTGGGGGTGAGTTCGAGGTCTTACATTTTCATAGGCACATAGATCTTGCCCGATCCTCCTGGATTGAAAAATTAATGAACGCAATTATTGTTACAAATGAAGTCGTATCAAACGAAATACTATAAATATTAAATTATTCAATTACTCCTTCTAAATTTCAGGATTCTCTAATATTAATTAACATAATTATGAAGAGCAATTAAGTGTCCCAAAATCGAAGTACTTCAATAATTAATCAGTGCTGAGTTCTGTGTTCCAAGAGTCCTTCTAACATTCACACTGCCCTCGGTACGATTTTCTGTGCAAGCAGAGAAAATCTAAAATATCCAACTCAAAGAGTATCTTTTCCAAACAAGTTTGGGGGCTCATTAACCCCACCAAACCCCTCTTGTGATGTACAAAGACAGTGTCGGTTTTCAAAAAAGAGTAAGGGAAAGTTTTATTGGGGCCAGTTCGGTGGGTCGGTTGACCTTCTGAGTGTCACACTCTTCACACAGCAATATCTCCTGGAGACTAGGAATTCTTTTTTTGTTGGGTGTTATTCGGCTTGTCAATTAAACCTTTTAAGCCTCTTCCGTCATTAGTTTGGTCACCGCCTTATCCCCCCATCGATAGGTGGCGCTTTCGTCGACTTCGGGTTTCTTTCTCTCTATATGGCACTCTTAACTGCTGATGTTCTGAAGATAATAAAATAAATTATTTCTTTTCAGAAAACGTAGGTGCGACAAAATTTCTGAGTGTCTGATTAAAAAATTCAGTCTTTAAAATTGCGAAAAAAGTCAATGTAAATAAAAATGCAAAAAAGGGTCCAGTGTCCTATATTTGTGATATATTTGGAAGCTAGCGATATTCTGACTGAGTGAATCAGACATTTATATATCTTGAAAAATGTAAGAATTTAAAAGATGTCTTCTATCTAGCTGTGTTGTTTAACTCATTTATAAATATGAAACAATAAGGAATTGATATTGTCCTGAAATTGAATTTTTCTTGGTCATAGAAAAGGCCATTTCACCTTCGTTACCCTCATTCCTTTTGAATGATAAGAACTGCAAACATTTTAGGAGATATTAGCCTCTGGTATGGTCTGGTAAATGTTTGTTTAATTTTGAATCTTTAAAAATTGTTGATTATTTGTTAAAAAAATTTGTTTTCGGTAATTTTTAACCATTTTTTGGTATAATCAATAATTTTTCAATAGAAAAGATTATTTTGTCTTTTGTGGTCCCATTGCTATTTAATGAAAATATAATAAATATTTTGAATAATTTTATTTATTTGCAATTTTCGATTTTAAAGGTTGTAATTTTTTGTCATAACTTAAAATTACTTTTAATTAAAAAAAAATTAAATTTCGTGTGATCTTTGAAATCGTATGATGTTATCTGCAACAATTCTAGATGCTGAGCGATGTTCTGAATAAATATATAAATTTACGAAAGATAAAAGGAATTTGTGCATACAGAAGATTTTAATTAAGATATAAAATATTTTAAAATTAAAATGCTATACATGCAAATATTTGAAGCCTTAGAAACGCTGAATATATCAATCAATAAAAAAAAGGATAAAATACTCAAAACAATTTTATTAAAATGATTTTATTTCATTACGTTGTATTTATGGGACAGGAAAAACCAGCTTTAACGCATGGTTAGGGTTAAAAATTACTAAATACTAGATTCGCGATTGAAAACCATAATAACAGTTCAACTTTAAAGTTAAGATTTTGCAAAGGGTTTGGTGGTCAAATTTTATCATTGATGACAAATAATTTTTTAAATTTTTTCCCTGAGTGACTACCAATATCAAGCTTTTATGTTAAATATAAAAATCTGAATTTAGATAAAAATTTCAAATGATATTTAAACTGACAGTTGGTGTAACGCAACGTTTGGAATCATTATCTGTATGGAAAATTTCTTTCTGGACCAGATTAAATTTTGTTCTTATTTTTCCATACATTTGTTTGACTTCTGAAGCGGATTTAGTTGAATAGTTTACTATCTTTCGTAAGTATGAGATTTTAATTAAAAAAATAAATGATAGACATTAATTAAGCTTTATTTCGTTCAATTAAGCTATTTGAAGGTAATAAATTATACAAAAAAAATTCCCTTTCTTTCCTTTATTCAAATGATTCATAATTGGAATACAATGAGTTAGATTTCATTGATTGTTCTTGTTTTGTGCTAGCATGCCGTATTGAGTTTTCGGGAGTGGTTGAATTAAAATGTCCTGTTTACGTGGTGTTCCTTATACCACTTGATATATCTAGTCAAACACTAATATTATAATGGGAAGGGTAATATTTTCTGTTTTCCAAAGCGATCCGGAGCATTTAACGTAGTACCCAAGGTAGGAGCTCTTATAGATTGCTTTTCTACAGGTGGTATGCTATAAGAATTGGTTTATGAGCAATACTGGCTAAGAAAACACCCTGAGATTATGACCCACAATATTTTTTCATCGATTCATGTTTGTCAGTCTTAAAATGCCGTAACCCATTAGGTTACTGTGGGTGTATTTACTTGACATATGCAGAATGGAATGGTGACTCCGATTCAGCACTTACATTTCGAATACATGTTAACATTCCTGGTAAATTCCCAATGTAACTACAAGACGAAATTTGAATATATCATTCGCAATTGAATTCACAAAGTAAAACCTTGACTTCGCGTATGCAGGCTTGATATGTCACCTTTATGATTCAACTGATTCAATGCTGAGTTTCCAGATTGAGTTTATTTTTCAATCATACAAACACAATGCGATTTCCTACCTTCAAATTGAAACAGTAAATATAAACCTTACAAAAGAACATCAAATATATGGTAATTGTTTTGTGGTATTAGGCTATATTTTGTTTTATTACTGAGCTGTTTTACGCTTTTATAGATGAAATAAGTAATTATTTCATCTTATATTGATATTTCAGAAATGGCAAATATGCCAAGTTGATTATATATCATTAATTATAAGTTGCGTCGAAGCATTTTTCAGCAGCACTTATATTGCAGAACAACGAAACCAGACAATTTGGCAGCAATGTCATAGTTCATACGTTTGAAACATATTTTAACAAATAAATAGCAGGAGAAACTATATTTTGAACGAATTTCTTTATTAAACACTTGTTAAATATGATTTTTTCTAAAAACAGATTATTTTTGATATAGCTTACGATTCAGAAACATTATTAAACATTTTAAAATTAAACATTGGAACACCATGACCATTTACCATTAAGAGTATGGTACCTAGATTTAATACTTGGTTAACCTCACATACTAATTTCGTTATTTCGAAAATGTTTTGATCTTATGGAGCATACTGTCAATATAGGATCGGATAAGAGGATTAGATCTGCGATTCCGACAGTAATTGTGGTCGACACTCCTTTTGAAAACATAGTGCAGTATAACTATAAATTACTCTATAACGATAAGTAAGTCTTTCAACATCAGATTCATGTGCTGTAGATTAGAATTCAGTACTTGATTAGATCCTCTACACTCAGAAAGTTCACATAAAGGACGACTTAGTTATCCATAAAGAAAGGTAGGTTAGTAGACTGGAGAATATAATTGCTCTTTCGAGTATTGTATTTTATCAGGACCTCAAAGTTGCTTATTTGCAAGTTAATCGATTTAATGGCCTTGAAAAAAAAATTATTCATAGAATTTTCAGTTCCTGCAAAAGATCTAAAATTTCGAAAAAAAAAAAAATTGACAAGGGTCTTTGCGCTAATATTATAAGGCTACGATCTTTGGTTTCTGCTCGGTTCTAAATGTTTCATTTTTGATGCGTGATGATAGAAAAAATATTTTTAAAAATCACTTGTTTCATTTTGAATTTACCCACTGGTGCTAGAATTTTCGGACTTACTAGAAAAATCAATATTTTACCGTTTTACAAATATAATCAATATTGCAATAAACAATGAGCTATAGAAAAAGATTCGAACCGACTCGTGATAACAAAGGGGCTAAATTTTGATGGCAAAAAAAACTTAATATAATTTTTCAAAGAAAAAAAATAAAATTTAAATATATCATATAATTTTGATACATTCATACATTAGAGTGATTCGTGAGCTGACTCCTGGCATCCCAATGGTGATTAGAACTGAAAGTGAAATAATAAATTTTATACGAAGTTGCTGGAATAATAATAATGTTGATATTTGTAAACTGTATCATTATTACTTCCAGCCACTTCACGAAGATACAACAACAAACACAAGTTGTAAAAATAACAACTACATTGAACTAATTGATAGGATAAAATTTAAAATATCTTTCTCTCCAATGATCGAAATCATGAAATTTTAAAATAAGCCGTTATTTTGTCAGTGCTGCAAGATTAAACTGTGTCTGATTCACTAAATTTTTCATATAATATATTAGCCGTTGAGATCCAAGGCAGTCACAGAGTGTGCAAAAAAATTGTGCGAACAAGACAACAAAGATAGCTAGCTACTTTATACAAAATTTGCTCCTAAAAGCCGTAATGCCGAAATTCGATTAAAAATATCTGATTTTAAAATAACATCTTTAACTAATTAATTGGATGATTGGATAAGATATGGGTGGATTTCAAAGTAAGTTCTGTGTCCTTTTATAAAAAAGTAAAATCGGCTAAGAGTTTTAATTCATCGGGCTAACCAAAATCAAATACATAAAATCATTTACATGAGCGAATTATCTATAAAGATGATCTTTTATTACACTACCACAGTGCATCTGTATGTAAAATAGTAAAAATTTGATTTCTTCGTCTTAATTTTAAAACTTTATACCCGTTGTAGAAACTCAAAATTTTGTTTAGAGTTTTTAAATATAATTTTTCAGTTATCAGGTAATTAAAATTATGCACTTAGAGGTTTCAGAAACCAAAGAGAATAGCCGGATGAATTTTAGTGTAGAGGAAAAATTTTGGGTGGTTGTTTTTCATTTTTCTGAACTTTAGAACCTTTTACGCAAACTGGTTATAGTATTTTTTTAATCAATATTTTTCTTGTGATTACTATAGGAACCGCAACTTTGGGGTTCTATTAGAATTTGACTTTTTACTCCATCCTTATTGCATGTCCTTATTCTTTGCATGAGTGCTGATCTGCATCAATGATTCAATGTAAATCAAAGAAATATGCCCCTAAGATATTAAACTGATGTCATCCTTTATCTACAATGACCTCTGGAGATACATTTTGGATCATCAACTAAAAAACGCCTCTCTTTTATAGAATAAAGAAATTGAGCTGACCATAGCTTAGGAGTAGCAGGGATTCAACTGTGTATACTGCAAGTAATCACCCTTCCGTTGTTCAGCGTCGATGCGCTTTTCTCCATTGAAAGCCTTTCTGTTATTGAATTGCTGTTATAAAATGGTATTTCCCAGATCAAAGGCAGATTATTTCCATGGGTTGTAGCTCTTTACACAGGATACGCCCAGGAGTAGATGGACTTAGTCTTGCATCAACTACTGAAATAAGTTTGTTCCTTTAAAATCTATGATCACGTATCTCTCAGGTACTGACTCTTAAAGGATAGCTTTCTTTTTGGGTGGACATTTCATCTTCATGAAATGTTTATTCCAGAGAAGCCCTTTTACATGTACACTTTAATAATGATAGATCCTTTCAAACCGAAAAAGGTTTTTGAGTTTGAATGGCCAAAACTATGAAACGAGACCGATGACGTCCCGTTTGCTATGTACCATACACTTACAAAGATTCACAACATACCTGAAAATTGTCTCCTGTTCCCATCTACTTTTTGATAAGAAATACGAGATGCATGACATGTATGTGCTCTTATAGAGTACGCGCTCTAAAAATATCGGCTGTCCAATATTTTTCTCTGGGATGTGGCTTCATTTACTGAAGCACATGGTTAATCCAAAATCTTTCAGATTGGTATGAAGTTAACTAATGTTCCAAGAATTAAAAAAAGATTAGAAATAAATTATTATATTCATATCTTTTGAAATAAATAGAGGGAATAAAAATACAAATAGATTAAATAGTAACTTAATATACTAATTCTGGTTTGTTTATCAATTTGGGCAAAGAGATTTACTGGAAAATATCTATCAGTTTGCATGATGCTACAGCCTTCTGATAAATGTAATTGAGCATTTTAATTGACATCTAACTATCCTTGTCCTATATACTTGAAAATGTATTGCCACCATTGTGTATTATTTCAAAATATAAAGCGGTTTATTTATATTATCTATACTTATAATAAAGCTCAATGCGTGTGTGTGTTGGCGCTCTACAGGCCAGACCGTTCGCCCTACAGCTACCAAATTTGGCGCATGCATACCTTGGAGGTCGGGAATGTGCACCTGAGGTCCCTTTTTTGAATTTTTAATTAGAATTTTAATTATTAATTAAAAACTAACTTTCCCGCTAAAAATCTTTTTATTTCCCCACCGCCAAATGAGTAAGGCTTCAGTCCCCCCACGCTAATGAGGTTAGGCTTAACAAATTTTCGGCCGATTATTTCAAACGATTCTGTTTATTTTCTTAGTGTTTGATGTTGTTAAAATTAAACATTATTAATTCATCGATCTTTCAGTTCATTCTGAAGTACTTTTGAGTTAAAATAAAACAGAATTAAGGAAATTAAAATTTCTGATTTCTAATCTGCGTATTCTAATTTCTAATCTGCGTAGCGTTACCCGAAATGGCGTAGAAAATTCACGCATTTGTGCTACCATAAATTCAAGCATGCGCATTGTGTTCTGATTGTTGACAACTCTATTTTCTACGGATACGGACTTGATTTTGATGGCTTAACATGTTTTCGACCGATTATTTCAAATGATTCTGTTTATTTTTTTAAGTGTTTGATGCATTTAAAACTAAACATTGTTAATTAATCGATCTATTCATGATGAATCTGAAAAAATTTTGTTGAACACTTTTTGAGATAGTACATAAATTAAGAAAGATATTCTTTAGTGCCCATAAGGTTTAAATACTCAGCGACTCCGTTTTCAGTACTCATATTTAAAAAAAATGCTTCCTTTCAGCAAAAAATGTTCTTATATTAATTGAAGATTAATCATTTCCACTTTAACTTGAAGCATAAATTCTACGGGAGCTAACAGAAAATTAGAAAGATACATATTACGTCATGGCTGAAAGCCTTTATAATATTATGAGTGAATTATATGACTATCAAAATTTGAAGCTTTAAAATATTTTGATGAAGAAGCTATTAAAATAGGAGTTACATATAATATTTAATTATTAAAATTTTATCGAGCATTAAGATTGGCGAACCAGCTGGTCGCCAAAGGCGGCTAGGTAAAAATATAAATAAATATTTCAACTAATTTTACTTTCCGATTTAAGAAATAACTATGGTTCTTTAAATTATTTTGACAAAAAATTTCTTAATTGACATTGCTGCAAAAAATATAATTATAATAATATGAATGTTATTTTTTAAGATTAAAGTTTACTAAAGAACACAAAGAAGATTATAAGAACTGGGGATGGAGACAATTAAAATAAATCCTTTGAAAAGGTCTGTGTTCTTGAAATAATTAATTATAACCAATCGATTAACGAAGAAGAAACAACATCAGAAGAATGAAATTTCCAAACGAATATCCTCCCAAAATTACCGAAACTGAAGTTTAATTTTTATGGATTGTATCTATACTAACTCATCGGTGACAGATAAAAACGAAAAGGCATAATATATTCTGTAAGTATATTCAAATTGCTTTCTGACAAGAAGTCTGCTTGGGTTGTGACTTCAAGAATAACTTCTATATTTTAAAATATCCTAAACTGAGACTTTTCAGCAGACAACATATACGCAATTATAACTTGAAATCCATTTTAAGGATTATACCTAACAATGAAAACAAAACAATATTCTATATACTTTAGCCCGGAGTCAGAATGACTGATTTTTTTAGTAGTATCTTAAATATGGAGCGTTTCTTTTATTTTTATTAAATTAAAACAAAACATTATTATCTGGCATGAAAGCCTACGTTTTGAAGTAGAGCTTGAGAGAATGATCTCCCGAAACTGTCTCTCATATTTTTTTTAATAAAATTGTTATTTCCCTCCCTTCCTCATAAAAAATGTGGATTTTAGACAAAGCCATGGACTCCATGAGATGTATCACTGACTCTCCGACCCGCCCGAAGGCACACGGATAAATAATACTGAATGACCGAACCGCCGCAACAGCAACACTGGCGGGAACTGTGGTTGAGTTCTAAGGGCCATCACCGGCCAAGATACAACCCTACTCTAAGGAAGTACGTCCCGTCATCGATAGGAGGAGCTAGACCCCTACTTTTTTGTGTACCCTCTAGGGTGGCGAGATCCAACCACCATGCCGGAAGCATCTCATCCTCATTTCGAGGTGCCCCTCCGGTGAGATGAACTCCATGAGTGCTTAGATTGTTATTTTCACAATCACGCACATGAGTGTTTTGGGCTTCGTAGTATAGTGAAGAAAATCGGGTATGCCTTTAGGGCACAATTTTTTTATTCCGACTGAAGCTCAAATGTGGCACGAACTCCAATTTTAGTTAAATCGCATATTAAATTTGTTTATTTATTTACATTTTTGAGTTATCACATTTATATGCATTTTTAGATATCCGAACACGTTAAAGAGGTCAATTTTCGCCAAAAATGACGTTTTTTTAAATTTTTTTTTATTGGATAGACCTGTCTCTGAGCTATCCAAAACAAGTTTAATTTTATCTCTACGTTAATTAGAAGTCAAGATATTAATATTTTCGTAATGATCGATAAACCGGAAGTGGAAATTTAAATAACCATAAGTACCGATTTAAAGGCCAAAAACATGTTAAAAATGTGTATAAACAAAAATTTAATTTTAAATATGGAACATTTTTTGCACTGCAAAATGAAAAATACCAATGCGAGTTTTAACGGTGTTTTATGGAAATTTGTATCTAAAGATGTCTTTGTTGAGCTCCGAAAACTCAGATTAGGGCATTTATGTCTGTAATACATTTTAACGAAGATTTCATAGGATTACTGAATGTTCTTATGGTTATTGGAGTGTATAATAGTGCAAATGCAGTTAGAGCATTTGCTGAGCTCGACAAAAACAGAATATACGAATCTAGGCGACATTCACTGCTAAACACAAAAATTGCCAGAAAAAAATAAAATGATTAGAAAAGGGAAATGATTAAATGCTAAGGAGGAAGAAGGCATAACCTATAAATGTTGTGAATTTTAAGTATGTACACACATAATTTATTATTAAAACATGTAGTGTATACTTTAAATGCATTTTTCTCAAAATTGATTTTCTCATACTTTTTTGTTCACTTCAAATCAAATAGCTCCAAAATATAATTATCATAATACTATGAAATTTGGTGGACTTTATCTTTATACTACTTTCTAGGGAATGAACTTAAAAAATTAGATTGGGGGGAATATTTTTTAATTTGAAGCCTATTGTTTGAACAATAACGTCATAAATTGACTAAAAATTTCATGATAAATTCTTCGACTGGTTCTAAAATTTTCATTTATTATTATAACCATACGACTGTAGTTCATTCCCTAGAGAAAACTATGTAGTTTATTTTGGTATAAGTTTTGTTCGGATGAGAATAATACTTTTAGTGTAGCCAATTTGAAGTTTTTAAAGAATCTGCTAAATGTATGCTATTAAATGCCAATTTTCAAAAAAGATTTTTATGTTTATTTCAAATATTGACATCCTATTACTAATTTTGAATAGTCTTAAACCCAGAAATATGGTTAAAGTATGTCTACATGATGTTTTTCTAAAAAAGTGATCCAAACGTGTTCGGATACCTTAATTAATGTACAGGCCGACAGACAGTCAATCTTTTGATGAATCCGGTTTAAAATTTAATAGGGATCTGCACTCTAGATGCTAAAATCATGTACTGTTTTTTTAATTAATTTCTTTAAGTTTTATAGTTAAATTGATTTCAAACAAACATACTTCCTGTGAAAAGATTTCGTTCAAAATTTAATAGAAATCTATAAATTTGATGTAAAGACCAGAAATTAAATTTTACCCTCCTAGTTCAAAGCATTTGCAAACTATCACGTTCGCAGACAGATAGATAGATAAACAGAAAAACATAATTCTAAAAATATGTTTTTCGAGCTTAGGGGCGCTTGAAAAATGGAGGTTTGTCAAAATTTCAAAGTTGAATACTTTGGAAATTTCAATGCTTTTTCTTTGTATACTTTGTGTTCAAAGAAGCAAAAGGAAACTTATTAAAATAGTAAGCACGCATTTAAAAATAAAACTTAAAAATAATTCTCAACTCTACATTTACATACATTTCAATGCTACAAAATCTGATATGCTTTTATACTAAATCTCAATTTGGATTTCTTATTGGAAATCAGTTCATGAAAGCATTTTTAAGAAGAAGAAATGAGGAAAATTATTTTTTCGTTTAAAAACACACAAAAAAGTTTAATTTCGGGTGTAATAAACTCTTATTTATTTTTTATTGGGTTTGGATAATATCATAATGAAGATTTTATTGTTATTGTTGTCTAGGAGATGGAGAGTCGTTATATCATTTTTAGGAAAAGATAACGATTATGATGCAAGAATTTAATCCTATTGTGCTTTTTCCCATTAAAAGTAAATTAAGAATTACCCTCTCAAGACGACACAGTTAATAATTCAGAAACCAGGAACTGTGACGTTCGAAATCAATATTTTAAAAATTTCTGCATTCTTGAAATTCCAATATAGTTTTATATCTATCATTTATTAATGAAAAAAGAAAACACACCATAAAATGAAAAAAAAAATTACCAGCGTCCGGGTGAAATAATCAGTACGGAAGCTTAATTTTTGAGGATTATCGCTTGTAATAACACATCCGTGATTGATGAAAGCGAACAAAACCTTAAATAACAAGGAAGAAAAATCCAGTTTTGGTAAACGCATTCATTTCTTTTTCCTGTCAAGGGGAAAAAAAAAAAAAAATTAAAAAAAAGAAAAAAAGAAAAAAACACCGGAGGAGAAAGAAACAGTTTGGGTCCAAATATTGTGCAAGACGATTGCATGCCGTGCAGAAAAATCCGACGTGTTTACAAAAAAACGTTCCGTAGACTAATGGTTTTGCTTATTTTCCCCACATTCCGAGAGCCGTTGGGGTTACGTGCGATGTCTCAACGCATGACCTATAGGGGGTTGATTTGATAAATTTAGCCAAAATAGGAGTGATACTTTTGTTTACCGTACCGCAAGGTGTCCATTAGATACTTGTTACCACCCCCTTCCCGCACTTTTGTTCCATCTTTTTTATAAATGATCTTTCTTTCTTCCAGTTGTATAATCTCGGTTTTCTTGAAAAATCTTGTTTTGGTGAAGATGGGACGTTTTCGAAAGTAATCGCTTCTGGGTCCATGGAATATATCGCAAGAATTGAAATTCCCTCCTGATACAAAGAAAATATTTATTTTTGCCGGGAGAATAAACAGATCGATACGGTCACAGTAATTAGATTTGAAATGAAAAAATGATAATTGGATTCTGATTAATGAAAAATAAAAAGTAATGTCAGAAAAGCAATTAATTTATAAAAATGACTTTGTATGTACTAAACGATTTTACAAAAATTCACGATTTCAAGAAATGTGTCATAAATTTCAAAAAGAATAATTTCAAATCATGTTATAAAACATAAACCAAACAAGCTCATTTATTCATGAATTTAACGAAAGTTAATAATTTTCGAATTCTGGTTAAATTTTCAACTTAAATTGAATGAGTTAAATAGAAGCTGAAAATAGTGTTAAGATTATTAAAAAGAATATAATAAATATTCATAAGTTGTAAAAATTGTTGGACTTTTTCATACATATGACTTAACGTTTATTTTATTTCAACATACATTTTATTTTTTCTCTAAAACCACTCAAATTAGAATAATTAATTTTATTTATCAGAACATGTTGGTATGATTTATTTCTGTATTGAAGAAATTAAAGGATCTAGTGACTTAATAGATATAAAATAAATTTTTATGGAAAAATATCATGCACTCGTTGTTTCATATGTATTATAAAAATAATTTATTGATAAAAGAAGGGAAGCAAATTTAATAAAAATCTCATAAGCAGCTCTAGAAATGAAAGGTTTCTACTTGATGTCGCAGATTACTTAACTTTGAGGCTTCTTGACAGTGTCAGTTATGTAAACTGCATTAAATAACTTAATTTCTGAACCATTGGGTCACATCTTCAATCTTCGGAAGGTTATCTTCTTAAAACTAAAATGAAAAAAACTATTTTGCGGTTTTGCCTTTCCATATTTGAGCCATATCAAACATTTTAGGAACCCTTAACAATGCAGATTTGGAGAGGGGGGCACCATTGTTCCATTATTCTTCTCTTCCAAGCTTTCAAAATCAAATATTTTTTATTGAATTAATTTATTCTTTATATGACTAGTTTTAAGTGTACAGAAGAATAAAAGAGATAGAAATTTTTCCTTCGGTGGTTTTACTATGAGATTTTGATAGGGATTTCTTTGCCACATGTAGTATTAGGAAAGAGAAATTTAGGTATATTTAAAAGAATGTGGTAGGCTTTAAGAATTTTTTATCAATTCGCTGAGAATGTGAGAACCTGCTGAATACAGCAGTTTTACAGAGGGCGCATTAAATTAATTAAATAAAAAAGTGGGAATAGTATCAGGAAATAAGAGTAAGAGAAAATTTTAGAATGAAGTTAATATGGGTTAAATTAAGATAAAAATTAGGAAATTAATTAAGATTTAAAT
>JAPMOR010037819.1:524922-538204 GCA_026543865.1 Argiope aurantia | reverse complement strand
TATATATATATATATATATATATATATATATATATATATATATATGTTACGGCCAAAGCCCGAAATCGGCCAGTTCGCGAATTGGCCAACGTTGCTGTAAACTTACTGGCCAATGTCCGATCTTTTCTTGATTTCGGACTTTGGCCGGCCAATTCGCGAAGTGGTTTGGAACGATCGGCCAAAGTAGGAAGAAAGGAATCAAGAGCAGATTTTTTTACACACTGTTAAAAATGAAGTATTTAAAAGTGAGTACTTCAGTGTACTGTTATTTTTTATTAAGTACAATTGTTTGAAACGAGTTCAAATATAAGTGACACCACTGAATTAAAAATAAGCTTGTAATATATAAAAATATGATCTAGTGTTATTTTGTACTTATATTAAAGCCATAATAGAAATTATTCAGTGAACGTATATGCTGTAACAACGTGATAGCGTGAAGATTAGATTTGCGGCCGTCAAAATGAACGAATTATATCTTGAGCAAAAGCGTTGCGTATCGTGTATGAATAGAAAGGCAAATTGAGTATTCAATTTTCAATTACCTTTAAGGGTGATCCTTAGTCTTTTTCTGCTCCATGGACCTAATGTTAAAGATCCCAGATCACATTGTCTCCCGAAATATCGCTTCAAAAAATATGAAATTTTTTGCAAAGACAAATAGCAAATTTAAGGGCTAATTAAAACAAATATGAAGGAAATATAGTTTTGTTGTTAATATCATTTAAAGACAGTTCTTTGTTGGCACCATCTGTCGAATTTCACCTATAACATGACCTTATTTATATTTTGTACATAAATGTCATTATATTTATTTACCATTAGCCGCCTTTGGGGACCAGCCGGTTCGCCAGTATTAATGATCGCGAAAATTTTCAATTAATGTAATTTGTTCTCTTAGTAGCTTTTTATGCAAAATATTTTTGAGCTTCATATTTTGGTAGTTATATGATTCAGTCATACTTTTATGTAAGCCTTAAACAGTTCTGTTCATTGTACTACTTTCTCTAATGTTCTGTCAATATCCATAAAATTTCTACTTTAAATTAAAGTGGAAATGTTAAACTGCAATAAGAATAAAAGCTTTTTATATTGAAGC
Organism: Argiope aurantia; assembly: GCA_026543865.1. NCBI lineage: Eukaryota > Metazoa > Arthropoda > Arachnida > Araneae > Araneidae > Argiope > Argiope aurantia. Next base: position 537,105 of record JAPMOR010037819.1, on the reverse strand, counting down.
TAACCATGTCTTTTTTTAAATATGAAAATTGAAATCAGAGTCGTTTGGCAGTGAAATTATATGTGCACTGCAGAATAATTTATATAATATCTTAAAGAATTAATCAAAAAAAAATTTCTCTGATTCATCGTAAAATTAATTTTCTACATTCAAAAGATTTAAATGATGGAAATAAAAATATTTTATTTTATTTCAGTCAATAAATTAACTCATGAAAAAATTACGAATTTTAAATTTTACAAAGTCCTTTGGTCCCAAGGAATCCTGTTCTGCGAAATACTCTTGACTCTTCAACTTTTAAATAAATAAATAAAAGTCCCTATCTTCTGCGATAAATCTGACCGATTTATGAAGTTTTTGTGTATCAGTTTTAGAACAATCAACATTTTTATAATCACAGGCCAATCACTGTCGAGAAACCCTTGCAGAAGATTAGCGTATCTTCATTGAGACAGTCGGTGAAGTAGTCTAAAATAGCTAGTTTTTAGAAGAGTGATATTGAAATTTCATAAATTAGTCAGTTTTAGTGATTGATTTAGTTGATTGGAGTTCATACTTTTTATTTAAAATATTGGTATCTCAAGAATATTTTTTTAAATATGATTCAAAGAGCAGAGGGCCTATATAAAAATTTAAAATTCCTAACACATCGGAGCATTTATTGACTAAAGTTACATTAAATATAATTATTTAGTTCCTTTAGACCATTTTGATAGCAAATATATGCCCCAAATTAGCTGATGGTAGCTGATTAGAGTGATAATACCTAAGTATATTAAACCATGTTTGCTTTAAATTAAATTATTTTATTAAATTATTAATATAGGTATTGTCAAAGCTCATAGAGAACTTTTCCTCCTTTACTTTTCAGAAAATATCTTATTTCATTTTTTTTTTTCATTTTAGGCCTAAAATTATAATTTTATTTATTAAATTTGCAATAATAGTTAATTTATCTTTTAATTTAAACTTCTATCAATGTGATGGCAACACGTTGATAGAAGCTAATTTTTTTTTTTTAATTTGACGTGCTTTTTTTAAATTTGAAGCGCATTTTCAGCGAAATATATTATTGAAAAATATGGTTAAAATATTTCTTTAAAAATTCGTTAAAAATCTAAGCATAATTTGTAAATTAAAACATTGGTATCATTAAAAAGATAATTTTTTGAGCTTTAATTTGATGCAAAAATCGATTTTGTGATGTATTATTTTCTGGTTATAGCGACAAAACGCCGAAATTATGCTTAATTTTTAATTGAAATTCTAATTAAAAATTAAAAAAAAATCGCTCCATCGCTACATTCCCGACATCCAAGGTATATATATGCCACATTTGATAACTGCATGTCAAACGGTTTGGACTGTAGAGCGCCAACACACACACCCACACACACATTTAGCTTTATTTATAAGTATAGATTATGACATCGGGCTTTGGCCAAGGATTCCTGGCCACTTCGCGAAATGGTCAGCCAAAGTAGAAAATACAATATTAATTGCAAGTATTTCGGACTTTGGCCGTAACATATATATATTTATATATATATCTGCGTATGAAGATGCGCTTCTGTGCATGTTAATAATAAAAAGTTAATCATTTACAATCATATATTTCTCCTATAATGTAAAAATTTCCATAAGTAAAATTCTATTCTTACATTTTTTTTTTGCATTTACAAGATTTGAAGTTTCGATCTACAAAATTTGCAGATATATCTTTATTTTTAAATTTAAAGGGAAACTGTCACACTTTTAGAGAGAAACATTTATTTTAGAAATGCCAATTTATTCATTAGAGGAAAATGTCACATGCAATTAATTGTCTAATAGTACATCATCCAATCATCAATTTATAATGTCGAATACTATTATTCGCTTCTATAGGTCGACAATTGCAACTTGAACTCAATAAAAAAACTAAGAGAAACTTGAAAATTTTAAAATTTATGGTACTTCAGAAAAGTAGCGCAGTTTTAAATAAGATATTTTTTGGACATGACAGTTTTACGCATGACAGTTAAACTTCTCTTCAAAATGATGCTTTTTAATAACAAGGAAGATTTTGAAATGCTGATTATTTATGCTTCATGTAATCGTAATGCTGTTGCACATATAAGAAAGTATTTTAGAAAAATCTAACTTTGCATAAGTATCGAAAATATTCATTTTGAAATAATGAACTTTTCAATAAATAAATTATTTGATAATTTAAAAAAATAAATTAAGCGTTATTATTTAATTAATAAAGTTACTATTTACTATAAGAGTTACATTACTATTTTCTGATCCAACTCTTTTAATAACTTATTGTGATATATCTATTATATCTGAAATGTAGTAGGAAAGACTCTTTCAAACATCTAGCTATAACTTTGTAATGTTGCGGCAAATATGAAAAAGTGCATTAAGTTTATAATTTCTAAATATTGTAGATAATTGTATAAAAGTTAATGGTTACGTAAAACTTTGTAGGCAGAAGCATGAATGTAAGAAAAGCCTTTTACTAATTGGTACTTTCACGCTGTGAGAGCAATATAAAAATTATATTTTTTGAAATTTTTGTTTTCATATATGTATGTGTACACACACACACATACACATGTATAAATATATGTGTGTATATATGTTTGTGTGTGTGCGCATATATATATAATGATATATGAGTGAATACACACATACACACTATATATATATGTGTGTGTGTATAAATATATGTTTGTATATATGTTTGTGTGTGTGCGTATATATATATATATATGTGAGTGAATACATACACACACACACACACGCGCGCGCACACACACACACACACACACACACACACACACACACACACACGCACGCACGCACGCACACACACACGCACACACACACACACACACACACACACTTAAAACGGGATCAATAAGAAATCTTAAAACATTTCCGTAACGAAACAACTGTGCTGTCTACATAAAGTCTAATTAATAAATTCGGAATAAAATTTCCATTTACTTGACTTGTTTATGACTTTTCACAAAAATTCAAGAATTTTCCAAATCTATTTTTCTGAGTGATTAATTGAATCACTTTATTTATTTACAATTGATATCGAGATATTAGTTATAATTTAACCGCACTGTGGTGGTAAAAATTTTGAATTATGTGAAAATTGAATTTGGTGATAAAAATATGAAAATTATTGCGAATTGCTCTTGATTTTAAACGTTATTTCCACCTTTTAAAGATGATTATTTTCAGTTAAAAATAAAATAGTCGGAAACACAATAATCACGATGGCATTTTCAAGATGTGCACAGTGTTTTTTTGTGTCCAAATGTCTTAGTGAATTTTTGTTAAGTTCACAGTAAATGGCAATAACATTATTTATAAGAAAAAAAAAGCATTTCATTATCATAATATCAAATAATATTCACTTTTACTTTCCAAACCTTTGTGAAATTATTTAAATTATTTATTTTATTATTATTATGATTATTATTTTGAAGCTTTGTGAAACAAAACTATTTTCAGTGTTATCTATTTACGCTGCAATAGACATGACAAAAATTTCAAACAATTTTTTCTTTACATTTCTATTATAATTTATTACTTGCTTTATATTCACGAACTGAAAATTAAACCTACAAAATTACAAAATTCTCTAACTAACCATTATTTGTGATATTTTCTGTGTCTCTGCCATGAAAAGTTAGATCAGTTTTCGTAATATACAGGAATCTACAGCATTTTTCAAAGACCTTTTTGTGCGATATTTTATTGTCTGTTGCATTTATAAAAAAAAAAGAATAGCAAGAATTTTTAACTATAATTATTGTTTCATCAAACTCTTTGAAGATGAGAAATTAAAATAAATTCTTTAATTGATATAAGCGGATGTTTACAATTTTTGTATTGTTACATTTGAAGAGCTTATCGTATATTAAAAGAAATACAATCAAAAACAATAAGAATCTCTAATTATTATTCATATATTTAGCGAGAATTTTGCAAATGCGAAATAGAACAAGTACTTGTAATTCGTAGAAGTCTCAAGTGTTTTGAGAATACTGTTTTTGTGTTACATTTCATTACTTCTCGTATATTCAAGAAATAAAATAGAAATTCTATCGGATTCTTAAAAACTTAATTATGTATTTTTCTAGTTGTTTGAGCGTTTGAGGATTTGAACGAGATCTGGAGATTTTCAGAAATCGGAAACATTTTTGTAAATGTTGAATCGACGAAACTTATTTGTGGAATCTAATATTTTTGTGCTTCAGCAAAGGTAGGTCAAATCTCCACTTACGCAGGATGATTGCATGTCAACAGAATGTTGAAAGAACCCTCCAGTGTTTGTCACGTGACTTGTTTATTTACTTCCGAGGTTTTCACTTTTCCAGGGAATTTACGAAGGTCCAGGAAACGAATTTTGACCTCCGCAAACACGAACACATTGAATTTTTTTGTAAAAGCGTGGTTTGCTTTTATTTCATGCAGAAAAAGTCAAATTTTGCTTGTCATTTTTTGTTTTAGTTTTAATCTCATAATAAACAAAAGTTTATAATAATTTTCGAAATAATTTGGAATTTTCAATTTAAAAAAAAAAAACTTTTCTGCAAATTTTTAATTTATGCGGTGAGAAACTAGAGGCTTGTTAGTAAATATTAAAAAGAATATAAATTTAAATTGAACAAGTAATCTCAAACCATGCTTACCTCGCAAAAATCGTTGAATATGCATCAACTATATATACCCGTTCATGTTTGCATAGTAACAATCCAATGACAAACTCTTGTCCCACAAGGAATATCGTTGCATCCCAACAAACTTACATTACGCAACAAAATTTGTAATAAATATTTTGTAGCTACCAGGACAATCAGCATAATTACTGTTCTCGTTCCTGTTACACTGATGCACCATTTCTCTCAACAATAGTTGAAATTGGGATTCTTGAATTTTATAAATATTTCCCAAACTTGAAAATTAACATTTGAAATTATTTCTTTGCTTGGAAATACTTAACAGTGTGGGCAATTGTTTTCACTTATGTAAAGAAGCAAATTCCAATCGAGTAACTCCCTTTAGCTCTCTTGTGTTTATATAGATTTTTTTCAGAATATAGAAATTTCTAGAAAAATCTCTAGATCTCGAGGTGTAATCTTCATTTTTGAGAAATACCTGGTACCTCAATCTTTGTCTTTAATGTGGAAGGTCATTGAACGTACACACATTCAATATCCAATTAAAATATCTGTAACTCTTTCTTCCTAATTATGAGATTAACTGCACAGGGAAACAATGTTACGAATTCGTAACAAAGTATTAACAGTGAGTATTGTGAAGCGCATTATTTTTATTCTGACTGTAAATCAATAGCTGATTGTTAAACCTTTGAATTGACTGTGATTTCAAATGGAAAAATAATATAAATGGAATAAAGAACTATTTATAAAGGAAAATAATAATAATTTTTTAAGAGAAAGGATTAATTATTTACAAATCTGCTATACTACTGATAAAATAATGAAATTTTGTCTCCGATTCTATCAATCATATTTAGTAAAGTAAGCTTAAACGATTTAAATAAAAAAAATAAGCTAGAACGTTTTCCTGTGCTGAAAACTAACAGAGTTTTGAATTTTATATTTTAGGCCAATTGGTGACCGTTCCAAGTTTTTTTTTTTTTTTTTTTTTTTGTTGACTATGCTGATATTCTCGAGTCGGTCGTTGAAATGGTTTAAATTAATGAAATTCACTTCTTCATAACTTCTTGAGTTTTGGATGCAGTTGAAATGAAATTTGTTCATTTAAAACTTTAGTGTGCCAAAATGATATTGTTACACATCGCTAATGGAATTGGAAAACTTTATAAAAATTTAAATTCTAAAATTTAAAACTAGAAAATTGAATTATAATTTTTTTTCAGTAGCACATTTATTGACTAAGATGAAATTAAAAAAATAACTGTTTACTTCATCAAAAGCATTTTTCCAGTTGGAAGAACATGCCAACCCTTTACGGTGTTTAGAGATTAGTTATTGGGCTTAGTTTTATTAACGTCCCGTTTCAAAGCAACTCTAGGGCTATTCTGGGACGGACCTCGTAATTTTGAGTCGCGGTCAGACGATGAGAACGCCACTTGAACTGGAAGCACCTCTCCAAGCTTCCACACCACACCAGCGGGAGAGCGTTTGGCCCCAACGGATTTAGCGTGGACCAGACCCGCTCACACGACGGTTCTTCAGTGGAATCGGGTCTTGAACCTGTAACCCTTCGGTTCCGAGCCTTTACCACCAGACCACCTCGGCTGCCTTAGTTATTGGGCAACATTAAAGTAGATACCTATATAAAATCTCTTTTCGTTGTTCTAAAGCTTACATTGGAAGAAAAAAAAGTCGTTGATGTGAGAAATTGCCATATACTGTTGTAAATAAGTTCATGTGATTTTCTGTCGCATAGAACTGAATAAATGACAAAAACTGAAAAATAAATAAATAAATAAAGTGCTATATTCTAAGATCTGCAATAATTCATTTTAAATCTCTCAGTCGCAAGAATGAAGATGCAATCGTGTTTCTTTTCTAAGTGCACTTATTCTTTTACAAATATCTCCGGTTAGAAAATGTACATTTTTTACAATTTCCACCCGAATAATTCAAAAGAAAATGCATTACTGGCACTTAAAAGATTAATTGCTATAAATAGCATTTTAATTCAGCAGTTTCAGAGATTTTTTTCCCCTTGTGGTAAGTATATTTCTATCGTCATGGCAACAAGTATCTCCAGGAAGCAAATATAGAAATTGTTGGAGTTTTGTTTGAAGGATTCTCAGTTAACTGTGGTAACTCATTTGGAAGGAAGAAAAAGAGGAAAACTCACTCCTACTTACTTTTTATGAATTATTGATTTTTTTTCAACTATTGTTCAGAGAATGCTCATTCTTTGTTTGTTCATTGTTTCAAATTTTCTTCATGCATTGTTAAATTAAAAGTGGTAAAAGTAGTAAAAAATTACAGCTTTCAAAATGTCCGTAAAGAGTTTTAAAAATTCACAACGGAAAGAAAAAAATAATGATTTTGAAGTGCAGTTTTCTCTAAAATAGTTATTAAGAGCAGGGAATTTTCAGCAGGAAAAATTATTTGAAACCTCATCGATAGAGGGCGCTAGCATCTCTTAGAATTGACTAATAAAATCGTAATAAAATATTGACGGCTAATTATTTATTTCAATGGGTATGAATAGATGTGTAAAACAAATTACTGAATGAATGTTAGTTAATGAATTTCAGAAAAGAAGAAACGATGAACATTTGGATAACAGAAACATTTATTTGGTTGCAATAAATAGTAAGTCGATTGAATACGACAAACACTGATAGAAAGTTTTCATTATCTTCTTCGCTGGCTAAGTAAGAAGGTTGTCACTGTTTTTTGTGACGTGAAACCTGTAACGAGCGAAAGTAGGATTTCTTTCCAATATCGAAGTCATATACGTGATTTGAACGATTCGCTCGCTAATGATAATATACATTCGGTTGAAGAAATATTTTACTGACGTAGTTTACTTATATGACATATAATTTAACAATTTTAGAAAGGTTATATGATAAAAATATTCGCTGTGAAAGAAATGATATCTGTATTAGAATGCTGTGCTCTTTCTCTCTACTTTTTCATTTTCTCGTGTATAAAATAAAGAAAGTATTGTAAAAAAAAAAAAAAAAACCTACAACGAATGAAGAATATTCTCGATTTGAAATTTTGATAAAATTTCACTTTCCAGATTTCTTTGCGACAAAAAAGGAATTATATCAGTCATCTGCATGTGAAGAGGGTAACATACTCAAGATAAAAAACTGAAATTTTCTATGTGGTCTTTAGTCCAACAATATACATATTTATCAAATTTTGAAAAAAAAAAAAAACCTAGACAAAGAGAAATCAGTATATTCATCAATGTGCAAGTGAACACAAGCATTCAAAAATGCAATGATATTGGACTAAATGTCTCAAAATTTGAACTAAAATGTCTCAACCTTGTATGAGACATTTTAGTCCAAAAATGTATTTTTTTTTTAACCAAATTGGTGAACGGAAATAATCACTTTTCGGAATCGATTCTCTTCATTAATCGATATATGTTAAACCGAAAAGACAATTAACTGTGGAAGAAAGAAAAGTTAACATTTGAGGGAAAAACGAAGAATGTTTTGTATAAAAATATTTATTATAATAAATGTATTTCTAAAATTAAAAATCGACCTTTATTTATGAGAATAAAAAGTTGCTTTGGACATTTTTACTTTCTCGTATACGTAGTATAGAGAAAGTATAGTAACAGTTAAACAATTCAAACTCGAGATTTTGACAAATATTCGCATTTTAGATCTCCCTGAGTTCAAAAAACACATTTTTGGAAAATGTCAGGGTGTCTGCCTGTCCGTGATAAAGAAAACTCAAAAACTCTTTGAGCTAGACGGTCGAAATTTGGTGTACTGTCTTTATACTAAATTTGCAGACTTCTATCAACTTTTTAGTAAAATTTATTCAGAGGTAGTTCGTTTGCCTGCCTGTTTCAATATAAGTTAACAGGATAGCTATTAAACGAAGAGAACTAGATAGATAAGATTCGGTACACAGATTTAACATCTATAGTGCAGACACCTATCAAATTTTTAGCCAAATCCAAAGATGTTTTGATTGTCTGTCGGTCTATACTTTCACAAGTATGTAAATGCGATAAATTAAAAACGGAAAGGCTGAAATATATAAAAATTGGTGAGTGATTTTGTAACTACAATTGTAGCTATGTGATAAATTTTGGTTTCAATCGGTTCGGAAAAACGTGTCTAAAATAGAAATTCGATTTTCAGATACTATTAACTGCCTATCTGGAAATAATCGCCAAAAAATTAGCCACAAAATGGTTCACACGGTAGGTCCAGTAAAAATTCTAAATTCAAGTCAAAAGTTAATATTTCGAAACTATTCTTCGCCAATGTCATGCACAGCGTTCTCTGGTACGAGAAGTTTATTAGAGAGTATGCGAGAAAGTTTTGGGAAGACCATTCCCACTGGTTAATTTTTTTTTTTTTAAACTTCAGAGACTCTATATCTTGGACATATTTAGGAATTCAGTCTAGTATTAAGCAGATTTTATTGTCTCCTTTTTTTATTTTTAGAAATATTTCAAATTTTGTCAAAACGCAGGAGTTTCTCAAGCGGAATGCTGCAGAACTACTAAACGATAAGATTTCACAAAAATGCTTCAAATATAGATCTGAACCAGCTTTTGGAATTCCTTATCCACCTAAAACAGAAAGATAATGAATGAGGCCGATATTTTAATTTGAAACAGAAAACAAACGTTTTTCATGAAATATTTTCTTTGTCTTCTAATTTTTGTTTTAACTCTCCTTTGTAACTTCAATCATCCCTCATTTAGATTATTTTGTTGGATTTCGTTTCCATTTCCTGAATTTTCTATTGTGACATAATAAAAATTTCAAAATAATTTACATTGTTTTGCTATATTTAAGAATTATGTTATGTTTTTTTTACACTTTTTTTAAAACACTTTTTGCAACTTGATTTGTATCTTGTTTGTAAAGATGGATTTGTATATTTATTCAATTCACCATATGTTAGAGACCTGAAAAAATGTATGCCGGAGATTACAAAACAATATTTTAATGTTTTTTTATAACTTAATTATTAAACAGTTGCTTAACTTTATTTATTTTTATTTCCATACAAGATAGCAATATTTTATTATGAATTTCAGAGAAACTGACTTCAATGTTCCTTAGTAATGTAATCACGATTTAAGAGAAATATTAAAAGCTAAGGTAAATAATAAAAACAAATTAAGACAATTTTATTAATTTTTAATGTATAATATATTTTCTTTTTGTTAGAAACCTAGAAGTGAAAACAGAAATTATAGAAATATGAAGATTTGAGAACAATATTATGATGAAAGTAAGTCACAATAATTATCTTTTTCTCAGAACTCTTATTCATTAAAAATTAAAATATACTACAAATATGAGTATATTCCAATTCATTAGAAACTTTTACATTATAGCCTAAAATGCTTTTTCTTCCTTAAAATGAAATTTTATTTTTTCTTATGAAGTTTTGACAAATAATTATTTTTCTACATATTTTTTCAATAATAAAAGCATGCTTAAAAATTTTTTAAAAAACAAATATTACATTTTATTAATTTGGTTTCCATAATTATATTACACTTATTTATTTTTCATTTTGATAAATCCCATATTTTATCCATTTTTACAATTTGCAGATAGAAAAAACAGTTTTATCAAGAAATTTAATATTCATTCTGCATTTTAGTATTGAAATAAATCAGAGGCAGTGGCTAAAAAACACCTACTACCTATCAATCACTTTTTGTCAAATATTTTGCAATACTTGCCTAAAATACAATTTATAACTATATTTATAACCACTGGATTCGTAATAAATAAACAATTTTTTTTTCATATTAGTTCCCTAATTAAAGTTTGCTTTTTCGAAATATTTTCTAACAAAATATCTTTTATTTACTTGATTTCAATAACTATACTGTATTACATTATTTATATTTTCTGCTTTGATCAATCAATTTATTATTCCATTCTTTCAATTTTTACAGACAGAGAAAACAGTTTTATTAAGAAACTTAATACTCATTTTGCATTTTAGTGTCTACATAAGAATCAAAAATAGGGGCTGAGAGACATCAAGTTTCTGCCAATCGAATTTTGCCAAATATTTTGCTATCTATGAGCTTTTGACCTAGATTTTAATGACTTCCCAAATTTCACGTGAGAGTCTGATTTGAAGTGTATGCATCAGCATTATACAAAGCAATCCAGTCGATGAAATTGTATCAGCAAAGATATCCAAATATTTATCGAGAACTTTAGAGAGAAAGCTTTTAGTTTCTAGTCGATTGTAACAGTAAATTGTCACAGTGGGGGAACATGAGCTCTTGTTCCATCATTTACTTAATTTCATTTCAAAGCTTTTATAGTTACTTTGCAGAAGCAGAAAAGGTTTGGAAATTTTGAAGTTTAAAAATGTTTGAAGCGTTATGCTTTGGACGAAGTAGTTTATTTAGTTAAACAGAAAATGATATTTGCAATTTTCTAATATCGATAACTGACTTTTCCGTTAAATCTTTAACAGTATAAACGAAGAAGTTATAAAATGTCAAATAAAAATAACTTTGCAATTAAATATGAGTAATATAACACAACTATCTTTAAATTAGGTTAAAAACATAAGATAATATTTATTAAAAAATCAAGAATAATTAAAAGGCTTATTTATCCTTACTTTCATGTGCACGAAAGAAGGAAATTTTTTAAACGACTAAAATTTCAACAGCGAGGTCTTCATGTATCATAGTGTTTTCAAACCATTTAAGTCCGAAAAAAACTCGACCAGTGTGTTTTTGAATATAAAAACTGAGAATAGAGTAAAAATGCTGGAAGCTGGAATATGGTTTTCACATCAAAATTATAAATTTCTACCAAATTTAGGAAGGTATTCATCGACTGGATCTCTAAGTGTCAATGTACAAGTGAACTCCATATTTTAAAAGTACAACTATTCAAATGGTTAAAATTTAGTAAACAGTTTTATCATCGAAATCGGTAAATGCGTATAATATTTTTGGCCAAATCCGACAAAGGCTTTAGCGTCTTGTCTGGTTCTCTATTCGTAATATGGGAAAATAATACTTCAAAAATTCCCCAAACTGGATAAATGAAATTTGTTGTTTTGCCGATATTTTAAAATTGCAAATCTGTTTGAAATTTTAGATCCAACTGACTGAAGATAAAAGATATAAATATCTACTTGATTCTGTTTATTGAATTCTGAAACTTAACACAAATCGCGAGCTTGGTAAAAAGTGAACAGGATAGCACTTCCAATCAAATTTTGATCAATTCTGAAATGGAAATGCCACTGCTGTGACCTTTAAATCAATACAAATAGCCAGTTTGACCCCCATTCTAAACTAGTATTTTATTAACAAATAATTAATTTACTAACAATGAAATTAAACAAAAATGATTTTGTTTATATTATATTTTTTGTTTATATAATTTTGTTATAATGTTATAATATATTTTACGATATTATATATATATATATATATATATATATATATATATATATA